>JAVKPL010007530.1:0-30161 GCA_032173675.1 Gastrolobium villosum
AATATAGTGTTATAAAGATTGATAAAGGTGGAAAAGTAGAGTGTAAGAATGCGTATAAGAATAATATGAATACAAATCTCTTCAATCGGTAATATATTATAGCTAATATCCCTATTACAAAGAAGCTATAACATTAGGGTCTACCTACATGATTTCTGTGTCTCCTTCTATTTAGATATTAAAAAGCTAATCATTTTAATAACATTATTATCATTATCATCAACATCTTCACTTCCCACTTGAAAAACAATACCCTCATCGTATATTTATAAGTGTTCATTCCCAAAAATCATGTACGGAAAGAATTAAGTCTCCAAAAGCAACTACATCCAAGGGACTCTAGAATACACGCCCCCAACAAAAAATTAACTCTGAAAACAAGAGATTCCTGGAAAAAGATCAAAACTTGTTAAAAGGGCATCCTTAAATTTCGAAATAGCAGCGCACAGACATTCATGGGCAAGACGAAAAAGGAACCATGCACTTTCCATTATCAATAACAATACAACACATGTACACTAAGTTCTAAAGGGTGAGGAATAAGAGCCACACATGCAAAAATAAACAAGTAAATAACTCATCATAGAACTTGTCAAAGGTTGTTCTAATCAGTAAGCTAACTTGAAGCGAAATGGGTAATCGGAGAAACATCACAGGGTGAAGAAGAAGAAAAAAAACGAACAGGGTATGGCTTAATTGCACATGTGAAGAAGATGAAGAAGAAATATAGAGAGAGAGAGAGAGAGAGAGAGAGAGAAAGACAGGTTCCGTACGAGTAGGAGTTTAACCGGCGTCGCCGCTGAAAGGCTGGAATAGTGAGTAGTTGATTTTATGACTCAAGAGACCCTAAAAATCACGGTGGAACTTAACAACTGTGAAATTCTTGATTTTCTTAATTAAATTATAATTTCATTAAATAATTAACGGAGTTATATTATTTCATCAAATTAATAATTCAATTAAATATAGATTTCTTATAAGTTTAATAGATATTATATGCGTTATTTGTATTTTTTAAGAAAAAAATATTTCTTATGTTATGACCCTTTAATTTGAGTATTTTTTTTTTGTAAGCATTTTTTTAATATATATATAGAATTCACCACTAATTAAGTTACTATATAATAAAATAGTTCTTATCTAATATAAGATCATCTTCTAATTTTTATTATTAGCACTAAATATCACTGTCCCTTTTATTTCTATTTTTTTTTTCATTGAGTTTTTATTTCCTTTTTATTACTGGCTTAATTCAAATGTTTGAAATGCCAGAATAGAAGGGATGATATTAAATGTTGAGTGACGTGTTGTACGGTAGATAAATGATATTAACCATTATAAACATTGTGTATAAGAATTAAGGGGAAGGATATTTTAAAATGACATTACAATTCAAAATTGACACGGACATATCCGGTATGTTTGGAGCACCTGATAAAGAAGATAGGATAGGATAATTTATCATATCATATTTTTATCTCTTATTTGGTGGGTCAATAAAATATAATTAGCTTATCATATTATATCATTTTATCCTATCAAATACATGATTTCTTATCCTATGGGGGAGCTGGGTTAGGATTCAATAAGATATGATATCAATATTGAATACCCAATATATTCTCACGCTACCCAATGTATTCCCACACTATCCAATATATTTATATTTATTGCATTATATTTTATTTTTTATTTTTCTTTTTTCCTTTTACATAATTTTATCATATTGTTAATCAAGTGCTCATCAAACACAGAACATGATACGGGATTATCAGCCTCATATCATATCTTGTTCACCAAATGAGCCCATCATGTAAGAAGAACAAGATGTGTAGATAAATGTTATTAAAACCGATCCGATTATTTATCTGGTCGAGTTATTAGGTCATTGAGTCACTAGTTCAACCGCATGACCCGGTAATTATTTACAATTTTATATTTAATTAAAAAATAATATACATACTCAAATATCTAAAAAATGATAAAAATTTCAAATATTTTAATATAGAAAATAATAAATAACATATTATTATCCAATAAAGGATCAAACAAAAATATGATGATTGTGATGCGAGGCTTTAGGTTTAGAAAAATGACATCTCTATCTATAAATGAAATCAAAAATTTCTACATAGTGCATAATTGAGATAGTAGTAGTGTTGTAGATACATAACTTATGTAAGTCAATAAGCAAAAGAATATTCAAATATGTCCATTATGAATTTTTTTTGAAAAAAAAAAACAATTTGGGATTTTTTTTTTTTTGGATCGGGCTGGGTCTCTGGTTTTCATGAAAACCGGTCGAGTCAGATCGGGTCACACCGATTTTGATGCATGGCTGGTCCGTTGCTTCAATCGAACCGGTTATATGACCGGCTTACCGGTGCCCGGGTCGACCCGACCGGATCATTCTGGTTTTATTAACACTGGTGTAGATGCATACAACACCCATAAGTCAAATAATATATTATTTTTTTAATGAAAATTTTGGAAGAGGCAATTATGTCAATGAGATAAAAGAGAGCAAAAAATACAAAGAATGAGAACTTAATATCAATTGCAAAAGTCTTAAGAGTCAATGGTGAGCGATTAATGGTTTGGAAGGTATGAGCAGTTAAGTAAAGGGCAAAAAAAAGTAGCAAAATATGGCTGAGGAGAGAAGAGCAGGCCGAGGGGGGGGGGGGGGAATTTAGGGTTAAGAAAAAAGTGTTTGCCAAGTGAGAAGAGAAAAGATTGCAAAAAAATAGAAAAACTATAAGATTTTAATCAAAAAATAGATATTATTTTATTAAAAATAATAAGATATTATGTTATTAAAAATAAAATAGTATTTATTTATTAAAAAATAAGCTTGTAGCTTGGTTTCTAAACAAGTCTTTTTTTTTTTTTGAAAGCTAAACAAGTTTGTTAATAAACCTAAGTGTGTATTATTTTAAAATGGGGCAAGCCAAGTGATTTGTAAAAGAAATGAGAAAAGCATTGTAGCCAGGATACACTCACCAAATGATTCCCGCTTCTTACTTTGGATTTATTTACAATATTCATTTATAAAATTAGTCGGATAAATTATTATCTAAAAATATTAATATTTAACCCTCAATTCCTTGCAAGGTTAACCCTTTAAACCCAATTGGAACCCCAATTCCTTGCAATGTTCCGCATGGATTTAAGCAATGAACTCAATAATTTAGGCATCCGCAATTCAATACACATCTATTCCTAGCATGCATACGAACCATTATCTTACCCTCTTTCAAGATCAAAACCCCAATATTCCTATATAGGGTTCTAACCCTCAGACTATCATCAACTATTAAATTGATCAATTCTAATAAAGAAAATAAAAAATTCGCGCAGAGTAATGATAAAGATAATTATATAAACGAAAAACCATAAATCAATCCGTTGTATCAAGGGTTCACATATGGATCGTGACCCTGACTACAATAAAAAGATCTAGCCAACCATTTTCATGACTGATCTATAAAAAGTCTTACATAAACTAGAAAATAGAAAGTGCAAGAAAAAGAAGAAGAGATGAATCGAGATGTACAGGACTCTCTGCGCACGACGTCTGTCTCTCCTCGAATGGAATGAATTAGATCTGAATGGAATGGAATTGCTCAGCTTGTGAAGACCACCCTTCTTTATATAGCCAGCCAACTGGGTTTTCTCGCAATTTCCAAAAATTTCCTCATTCTGTTTTAATAGCCATAAAATAGAAACCATATAAACCCCAGCCATAAAAACAAAACTGCAAAAAAAAACGGCTAGCTCTTAACCATCATAAATCCACAATTCAAGGACAGCATTTATGACGTCCGCACGATCAGCACCAAATTCGTGATCCCGTCATAATTTCTCATTTATTGAATTAAATTTCTGTTTTCATCAAACTCCATAATTCAAGGATTGTCATCATGACGCCCGCACGATCAGCGCCAAATCATTTCCTTGTTTTTCTTCAAATTTCGTATTTCTTCACATTTTAACCTATAAAATTTATAAAAATGAAAAATAAGTAGAAAAGGAAAAACTAAAAAATAATAGTGATTAATATATAGAAAATGCTCTTTTATGACTAAATTCTTATTATTTTTTGCTTGAAAAACTACATCTGCCAGATGCACATTGTAAGAACCTGCACCGCTAATTAAGGAAATTAATTGATTAATTATGATAAATTAGGAAATGATTCCATAATTGATCATAATAATTATTATGCGGCTTAAATAATTATAATAAGTGGGTAAGAATGCTGAAAGTCGCTTTTCGGAAGAAAAGTTCAGATACCGGTTCGGCTAGTCGGTATAAATGCGTACCAAAAGAGTATCCGGAAAATTATAATAAGTGCATGATAATTACTAGAATAATATCTAGGAGTTGTAAAAGAAGTTTCAAGTCAAAATAATGAGATCTGATGCCAGAACTGATATTGGCTATGGAAAAGCGCATACCGGAAAGGTGCTCCGAAAAATAAAATAAAAATATGAAAAATCTTAGAAAAATGAGTAGGTTAAGATTCCAAAATTTGGGATTAAAATGTTAAGCGTAGCTAATTAAGTTAATACTGTGTGTTTTATCTTGAAATGGCTATATATACTCATGTTAAGGGCACATTGCCCTAGAAAACAGAAATTCCTGCGTGGGTGTTGGTGCTGGCCAGCTGAGTTTGGAGTTCTTAGCCTTTCTTCACCATTTTCTTGACCAAGTGATCACCTTTACTTGTTTCCTTGCATCTTTGTGTAAAATTATTTGTGTCTCATGTGTAATATGTGTCAATTGGTTTAATTAATTATAATAGAGGCATTAATGGTAATTGACGTTTCACATTAATGGTAATTGACGTTTGACGCTTCGCATTAATGGTAATTGACGTTTCGCATTAATGGTGATTGACGTTTTAAGTTTTAAGGGAAGTTATTTATGGATAAATAACTGGTGACAGATTCAGTTATTATTAAGGTCTTTGGTAGTTTTCTGAGTACAGTATCTTCAGAGAAACTCTCCTTCATTATCTGTCCATCATAGTTGTATCCAATCACTGTCAAAGAAGATACAAGTAGGGAAAAGGGTCAAGACTCTGAAAAGGCATTCTACCATCAAAGTTCTTCCGCACTAATGGAGAAAGGTACACTTTATGTGAAAATCATGAATGAATGAATTATTGTTAAATTACTTACATGTGGTATCAGAGCATGTGTTTAAGAATTTGTGTTTTTCCATATATAATTATGAATGGGTTCTTGATTTTGAAAAGTTAGGGTTTCTAAAATTTATGTCTTTCCCTAATGATTTTATACAAAACCCACGATTTCCAAATTATCGATTTGTAAAATCTTATCATTGGAATTCGATTTATGTATATTTATGTATATATGATGACACTGAACGAAATGCATCGTAGAATAATTATATACATGAAATTGCCATTCTCGGTTTTCGTGTGCTTTGTTGAAAAGCATTTGAATTGACTTTGAAAATTTGAAAAGCATGTTAATGGAAACAAATGAATTTTTGAAAAGCATTCGTGTGCAAATTCTTGCATTGTGTAACAGCCCGTTGTACACCGGTATTGTTAACATTGATTATGATATTAAGCGCAGTTACAATCACAGTAGTTGGGTTAATTAAATTACGGGCAACTTTTTTCTTTCGTCATCTTTCTTTTCATAACAATAACTTTTTCCGTAATCAATTAAAACAATACTATAATTGTAAATGCAATTCGCGGAATCATACATTTTACTAACATCACTAATCTTTCTTTTTATTCAATTCATTTAAACTCACCATCTTACTCTCACATTTTACCATGTTATAGTCCTTTACGTTATCTACGCGTGGTTTCAAACCACGTACCATTTGGAGTTCTACCCACCAAGTTAAGCCCCTTTCTTTTAGTCTAGAAAAACCTGAATTTTCGAAAATTTACACTGTGGTAATCGATTACCAGTGGGTGGTAATCGATTACCACCTGTCAAAAATGAGGCAGTAGCTAAAATTCTTCATCCTCTGTTCTGGTAATCGATTACCAACCTTGGGTAATCGATTACCTCACATGGTAATTGATTACCAAGCCTCAGTAATCGATTACCAGTGAAGACAGTAGCCAAATTTCGTCCCCTGTTGCATGGTAATCGATTACCATGCTTGGGTAATCGATTACTATGCAGCAAAAGTGACAGATTACAGCATTTTCAGCCCAAAAGGGGTTGTGTAATCCATCCCTAGCACCTTAGTACTCCACACAACACTTAAACATACCCTAATGTAGGCTCTAGGCCCTTCCATCATGCATTTTCATTGAAACATACATCATTTACAAAGTCCTCAATGTAATGGCCATTTACATACAAATATGGACCATTTTACAACATAATCATCAAGACTTCCAAGGGCAATGAATGTGGCAATGGACAAGTCCCATACTCACTCAAAATATACAATTATCCATGTCATGAATAATAAGCAATAAACAAGACTTAGTACACAATCATGAACACTACCAAAAGCATGGAAATAACATCATGCAATATGTTCATGACCTAAGTCTCAAAATACTAATGTCATGCTATGTGCAATCCATAGTCCTCCTCCAAAATGTCATGCAATCCCAATGCACCGCATGCAAATCCACTGTCCACTAAGCGGGCTTCTTGCCCGAAGCTCCTCCCGGCTCATAGTGACCTGAAATGTGGTCCCCCAAACACGGGGTGAGATATACAAATATATCTCAGTAAACCAATGGAGCTAGAGGCTCTCTCCACTCCATGGCTCACTCAATGTATAAATATGACATCATGTAATATGCAAGCAATACAATATCACCAACCAACTGGAGACAACCCGAGAACATCCACGCATGGATTCATGTTCAAGGACTCCATCATATAACTCCCGAGACAATCCTGGCGCCTCTCCCATGGTTGAGAAGACTCCATGGCAAAACCCAACCGGAACTCCTCATGAGCCCTATCCGGCGGATGTCCCCCGTTTGGATCATCCTGGTGTCGCTCCCAGAGTCGACCCCACGGCAAAACCCAACTGGCATTCTCACAAAGAATGAAACCAGCGGATGTCCAAACTCAACACACGTCAACTGGCCAGTGACCAAACAATTTTTCATACAATCCAAGCAATATGCATACAAGCACATAATCACACAATGCCATAAACACATAATCCAACCACAACCTTCCACTAGGTGTGGTGGAGCACACAAGGGATTAAACCCAAGTTCCAAGGGTTTACCTCAATACGAGCAAATCCGTTCCAAACGTATGCTCCAAATCAACCTTTCACAATCACGTCCGTGTGAGGCACCCTATATAACACCTCATATATTTAAATGTGTATTTTAATATTATATTGTGAAAGGAAAATTGGTGGATTAGTGAAAATCCAAGGATTATGGCCAAAATGGGCAAAAAGGGCAAAATGGTAATTGACCAGCCGTGTATTCTGAGGCATAAATACTGAGTTAGAGATTTCGTATGACAAAAGTAATGCTGGAAATGGAATCATGGCGGAAAATTAAGTGAATAGGCAAATTTGGGAAAAATTGATGAATAGTGATTTTTAAGTGTTAAATACTGTGGTATGAGTGTACCGATAGGTGTGAAATTTTTATCAATATTTTGGAGAAATAAAAATATGTCATGGACTGGAAAAACATGTAGATTAAGGATTTATGATCGGAATTTTTATCGGGGTTAAAGTTAGATCGCGTGTGGGACCCGTGTGACCGAAGTCACTTAGCCCCCACTCCTTTTCTCCTTCTCTTTCCTTCTTTTTTTTCCTTCTTCTTCGTGCGCCCCCTGCAAGTGAGAGCCAAAAACACCATTTCTTCTCCATTTTGCCATTTCTTCATTTCTTCACCAAATCGCTTGATTTCGGTGTTGAAATCTATTGTAAACAACCTTCTAGATCCATTGGTAACACTCCCAAGCCTTGAATCCATCTCTTGGCTGCGTTTTTGGCCAAAAACAGATCCGAACCCTTTGGTGTTCTTGGAGTTTTTGGAGCTTTTGGTCTTCTTATGGTTTAGTGAAGCCTTGGTGGTGAACATTCAACACATTGTGAGTATATTTGTGGTATTCTTGTGGTTGATTTCATAGATCTAGGAATTTATGCTCTAAACCTTTAATTTTAGATGTGTGATGATAGAGAGCCCAAATGGAAAAATGCTATTAGATGAAAAGGCCTTAGAATCATGCTTGTAAGCTAGAAATGCTATGATAATTTTTGGTGAAAAAGTTAGGTTTTTAACTTAGGAAAATTTGAGGAATTTTCATGAAAATTGAGGTTTGGTGTAATTTGGATTTGATGATTGTTGTAGGGTGCCTCACACGGACGTGATTGTGAAAAGTTGAATTGGAGCATACGTTTGGAACGGATTTGCTCGTATTGAGGTAAACCCTTGGAACTTGGGTTTGATCCCTAGTGTGCTCCACCACACCTAGTGGAAGGTAGTGGTTGGATTATGTGGTTATGGCATTGCGTGATTGTGTGCTTGTATGCATATTGCTTGGATTTTATGAAAAATTGTTTGGTCACTGGCCAGTTGACGTGTGGAGTTTGGACATCCGCTGGGTTCATCCTTGTGAGAATGCCAGTCGGGTTTTGCCGTGGGGTCGACTCTGGGAGCGGCACCAGGATGATCCAAACGTGGGACATCCGCCGGATAGGGCTCATGAGGAGTTCCGGTTGGGTTTTGCCATGGAGTCTTCTCAACCATGGGAGAGGCGCCAGGATTGTCTCGGGAGTTATATGATGGAGTCCTTGAACATGAATCCATTCGTGGATGTTCTTGGGGTGTCTCCAGTTGGTTGGTGATATTGTATTGCTTGAATATTACATGATGTCATATTTATACATTTGAGTGAGCCATGGAGTGGAGAGAGCCTCTAGCTCCATTGGTTTACTGAGATATATCCGTATATCTCACCCCGTGTTTGGGGGACCACATTTCAGGTCACTATGAGCCGGGAGGAGCTTCGGGCAAGAAGCCCGCTTAGTGGACAGTGGATTTGCATGCGGTGCATTGGGATTGCATGACATTTTGGAGGAGGACTATTGGATTGCACATGGCATGACATTAGCATTTTGAGACTTAGGTCATGAACATATTGCATGATGTTATTTCCATGCTTTTGGTAGTGTTCATGATTATATACTAAGTCTTGTTTATGGTTTATTATTCATGACATGGATAATTGTATATTTTGAGTGAGCATGGGACTTGTCCATAGCCACATTCATTGCTTTGAAGTCTTGATGATTCATGTTGTAAAAATGGTCCATGTTTGTATGTAAATGGCCATTACTTTGAGGACTTTGTAAATGATGTTTGTTTAATGGAAATGCATGATGGAAGGGCCTAGAGCCTACATTAGGATGTGTTTAAGTGTTGTGTGGAGTACCAAGGGGTTAGGGATGGATTACACAACCTTTCTTGGGCTTAAAATGCTGTAATCTGTCACTTTTGCTTCATAGTAATCGATTACCCAAGCATGGTAATCGATTACCATGCAACAGGGGACGAAATTTGGCTACTGTCTTCACTGGTAATCGATTACTGAGCCTTGGTAATCGATTACCATGTTAGTAATCGATTACCCAAAGTTGGTAATCGATTACCAGAACAGAGGAGGTCAAAATTTGGCTACTGCCTCATTTTTGACAGGTGGTAATCGATTACCACCACTGGTAATCGATTACCACAGTGTAATTTTTGAAAATTCAGGTTTTTCTAGACTAAAAGAAAGGGGCTTAACTTGATGGGTAGAACTCCGAATGGTACGTGGTCTGAAACCACGCGTAGATAACGTAAAGGACTACAACTTGGTAAAATGTGAGAGTAAGATGGTGAGTTTAAATGAATTGAATAAAAAGAAGGATTAATGATGTTAGTAAAATGTATGATTCCGCGAATTGCATTTACAATTATAGTGTTGTTTTAATTGATTACGGAAAAAGTTATTGTTATAAAAAGGAATATGATAGAAGAAAAAAGTTGCCCGTAATTTAATTAATCCAACTACTGTGATTGTAACTGCGCTTAATATCATAATCAATGTTAACAATACCGGTGTACAACGGGCTGTTACATTTTATGGTATCAAAGCAGTTTTGTGAGGGAACTCTGATTGTGTGTGTTTGTATCTTGTGTGCCATAGCTATCTGTGAACTATTTATGATTAATGTATATGTGATTCCTCAGTGTGGGTCTGATCAACTCATTCCTTTGTGTTACATGTACAGATATCATGAGTAGGGCGCGTGGTCGCCGTGGGGCACGTGGTGCAGGTCCTTTGCCACCGGATCCGATCACTGCAGTTCTGAATGCTCTGCAGGCGGAAACGGCTGCTAATAGAAATATGACTGAAAACCTGATGAAGACTAATCAGGATATGATGCAGGCCTTTATGGCTGAGATGAGGGCCGATAGAGATCGTCCTAGGAGGGATAATTCACCTCCACACACGGCTACGGTGACTCCTACACCGACGCCATCTGTTACTCCTCAACAGGGGGAGAGTGGGGCTAGTCACCACACTGGTGAGGCTAGTCATCATACGACTGACCCTAGCTATGTTCCTGATCCGTCATCTGTTGCCCAATCCACTGGGGCTGCGGGGCAGGTTATTGATAATGCTGATGATGAGCGTAGGCTCATATCTTTTAGGAAACATAAGCCACCCGCATTTCTGGGGTCAAGGGACCCAAAGGAGGTTACTGCTTGGTTGAGGGGAATGGACAAGATTTTCCAAGTGATGAGATGCCAAGATCCGCAGAAATTGTTGTATTCGGTTTATATGTTGGAGGGTGATGCCCAAGAGTGGTGGGACAATGTGTCTCGCCCATATGTTATTCAGGGTGAGGTTATTTCTTGGACGATGTTCGAAGGTTTATTTCATGAAGAATATTTTCCCCGTGATGTTCGGGAGGCAAAGCAAGGTGAATTTGATAGTTTGGTATAGGGAGTCATGACCGTGGATGCCTATGTGGCAAAATTTAATGAACTTGTCAAGTTTGCTAATTATGGGGGTACTCTACCTACTCCTGAGTTCTTGTCAGCTAAATTCCAAAGATGGCTGAATGAAAAGATTGCTAAGAGGATGTCTAATACTGCGGTGAGAAACTTTGCTGACTTGGTGACCCAATGCAAGAGGGTCGAGACTGTTTATGGGAGGTATCCAAAATCGGATAAGGTAAAAGAACAAGATGTTAAGAGGACACCTGGTCCTTCTAGAAATACTAATAGAGGAGGTTTCAATAATAATAATAGGGGTAGGGGGTTGCATGTAAGGCAGCCTCCTGGTCAATTCAAGAGGGGTGGAAACACTGGTGGTGGTGGTGCTGCGAAAAGATATTTTACCCCACAATGTGGGAAGTGTGGGAAATACCACAAAGGTGTATGTGGTGCTGGTTCGTCGGCTTGTTTTAGATGTGGTCAGAATGGCCACTTTGCTAGGAATTGTCCATCTTCTTCGGGGCAGGCTGCGAATCTGCAGGCCTTGCCGGCAGCTACTACTACTGCTACTCCTACTGCTGCTGTTCCTACTGTGGGACGAGTTTATACTACAAATGCGCAACACACTGGAAAGGCTCCGAATTTGGTAAAAGGTATAATTTTCCTCTCTAATGTTGATTTGTCTGTGTTGTTTGATTCGGGAGCAACACATTCTTTTGTGGCGGACTATGTGGCTAAGGCGTTGGACTTAAAGGTAACACAGATGGTTCCTCCGATGCGTATTACTACCGCTACAGGAGAGGTTAGTGAATCGTCTTGGATTTGCGAAGATGTGAAGTTTACTTATTTAGGCAGGGGTTATACCATTGATTTAATTATCTTACCCCTGGCCTCTGTTAATTTGATATTGGGGATGGATTGGTTGTCTCGGAACTGCGCAATGATTGATTGCTGCGGAAAGAGGTTGTTGTTATCTCACGAGAGGCCGACTGTTTGTCCGTCTTTGTATTTGTCTGTCAGTCAAACTGTGAAAGCCTTGAAGGCTGGAGATCTGGGTTATGTCCTTTTGGGCGGATTGGTGGGTGACAAAAAGGAGGAGATTGCTTCTATTCCGGTTGTAAATGAGTTTGAGGACGTATTTCCTGATGAGATACCGGAATTTTCGCCTGAGAGAGAGATTGAATTCTCGATTGACCTATTGCCTGGTGTGGGGCCGATCTCCTTGGCTCCATACTGGATGTCGCCACTTGAGTTGGCCGAGTTGAAGAAACACATTGAAGAATTATCTGCGAAGAATTTTATTAGGCCGAGTGTGTCTCCGTGGGGAGCACCGGTGATATTTGTGAAGAAAAAGGATGGTAGCATGAGATTGTGCACTGACTACCGACAGTTGAATAAAGTGACTATTAAGAACCGGTACCCGTTACCGCGTATTGATGATTTATTAGATCAGTTGAGGGATGCCTGTGTGTTTTCAAAGATTGATCTCCGGTCCGGATATCACCAGATTCGGATTAAACCGGAGGATGTACCTAAAACAGCTTTCCGATCCAGATATGGACATTTTGAATATCAAGTGATTCCTTTTGGGCTTACTAATGCCCCCGCGGTGTTCATGGACTATATGAACCACATCTTTAAACCGTATTTGGACCAGTTCGTGATTGTATTTATTGATGACATCTTGATCTATTCTAAGAGTAAGGAGGAGCACGTCGACCATTTGAGGACTGTGTTGCAGGTGTTAAAGGATAAGAAATTGTATGCTAAACCGTCTAAGTGTGAATTCTGGTTGTCTGAGGTGCAATTTTTGGGTCATGTTATTTCTGCAAGTGGTGTTGCAGTGGATCCAAGCAAGATTGAAGCGGTGAGTGACTGGGAACGACCTAAGACTGTGACTGAGATTAGAAGTTTTCTGGGGCTTGCTGGCTATTATCACCGATTTATACAGGGATTTTCTGCAATGGTTCTACCGTTGACTCGATTGACACGAAAGGATACTCCTTTTGTGTGGACCCAGGAATGCGAGGACTGTTTTCTGCTACTTAAAGAGAAATTGACCACTGCTCCGGTGTTGACTCTACCTGATCCGGAGGGTGAGTTTGTGTTATATTGTGACGCTTCTAAGAAAGGTTTAGGGAGCGTACTGATGCAGGAAGGAAAAGTGATTGCTTACGCGTCTAGGCAGTTAAGGCCGCATGAGGAGAATTATCCGACGCATGACTTGGAACTGGCTGCTATTGTGTTTGCCTTGAAAATCTGGAGGCACTTTCTGTATGGGATGAAATTTGTTGTGTTTAGCGACCATAAAAGCTTGAAATATTTGTTTATATGAGGCAGCATAGATGGGTTGAGTTCTTAAAAGATTATGACTTTGAGCTGAAATACCACCCGGGAAAAGCTAATGTTGTGGCAGATGCATTGAGTAGGAAGTCCGTCAATTTATCTTATATGATGATGTGGGACAATGAAGTGATTGAGCAATTTCGTGACATGAAAATAACGGATTTCTTTGCAGGGAGAATGTGTGATATGGAGTTGACTCGGATTGAGAACGAGCTGCACGAGAAGATTAAAGAGACTCAGATTCGCAATGAAAGTATAAAGTATTTGAAAGGCCAGAGTGGCATATCTGTTAATGAACAGGGACTTTTGTTATATCAGGGCAGGATTGTTGTGCCCAAGGAACTTGCAGAGGAAGTTATGACTGAGGCCCATAAGGGTCAATATGCTATCCACCCAGGTGCCACAAAAATGTACCAAGACCTGAAAGTTAAGTTCTGGTGGCCTGGGATGAAAAGGGATGTTGCCGAGTACGTATCTAAGTGCTTGGTGTGTCAGAAAGTAAAAATAGAGCATCAGAAACCTGCTGGATTACTTCAGCCGCTGGATATACCTGAATGGAAATGGGAGAGTATTTCAATGGATTTTGTTGTTGGATTGCCGCGAACTCAAGCTGGTTACGATTCGATTTGGGTTGTTGTGGACCGACTCACGAAGTCTGCACATTTTCTACCAGTACGAGTGGATTTCACCACAGAGAAGTTGGCGACACTGTATGTAAAGGAGATTGTTAGACTCCATGGGATACCGATTAGCATTGTTAGCGATCGGGACCCGAAGTTTACTTCACGCGTTTGGGGAGCTTTGCAGCAGGCTTTTGGCACTCAGCTTCGACTGAGCACTGCTTATCACCCGCAAACTGATGGTCAGACTGAGAGAACTATACAGACACTTGAGGATATGCTGAGAGCTTGCACATTGGAACAGGGTAATGCTTGGGATAAGTACTTACCATTGGTGGAATTTTCTTATAACAACAGTTTTCATTCCAGTCTGGGTATGGCACCGTATGAGGTTTTGTATGGCAGGAGGTGTCGTACGCCCACTTGTTGGACTGAGGTAGGCGATAAAGAAAGATTTGGTCCGGATTTTGTGAAGGAAACAACATTGCAAATTGAAATGATCAGAGAAAAATTGAAACAGGCACAGAATCGACAGAAAAGCTATTATGACAATAAGCATAGACCGCTGGAATTTGAAGAAGGTGACCACGTTTTTGTACGGTTATCTCCGGTCACAGGTGTTGGCCGTGCGTTGGGTGTGAGGAAGCTGAGTCCACGATTCATCGGGCCATATCAAATTATGAAAAGAGTAGGATTAGTGGCCTATCAGCTTGCCTTACCCCCGCAATTGTCTAATTTACATGATGTTTTTCATGTGTCGCAGTTGCGACGTTTTGAAATCAGGGAGAACTTGAAGACTCCCATTGGTCCTATTGCAGTATTGGATCGCAGTGAAAAGCGATTGAGAAGTAAAGTGATTCCCATGCTGAAGATTCAGTGGGAAGGCCGCACACCTGAGGAGGCTACTTGGGAGCGGGAGGACGAGATTCTCCGGCTGTATCCTGAGTCAGCGAGCAGGTATGATTTAATTTTGCGGACAAAATTTCTAAAAGGTGGGGTGAATATAACACCTCATATATTTAAATGTGTATTTTAATATTATATTGTGAAAGGAAAATTGGTGGATTAGTGAAAATCCAAGGATTATGGCCAAAATGGGCAAAAAGGACAAAATGGTAATTGACCAGCCGTGTATTCTGAGGCATAAATACTGAGTTAGAGATTTCGTATGACAAAAGTAATGCTGGAAATGGAATCAGGGCGGAAAATTGAGTTAATAGGCAAATTTGGGAAAAATTGATGAATAGTGATTTTTAAGTGTTAAATACTGTGGTATGAGTGTACCGATAGGTGTGAAATTTTTATCAATATTTTGGAGAAATAAAAATATGTCATGGACTGGAAAAATATGTAGATTAAGGATTTATGATCGGAATTTTTATCGGGGTTAAAGTTAGATCGCGTGTGGGACCCGTGTGACCGAAGTCACTTTGCCCCCACTCCTTTTCTCCTTCTCTTTCCTTCTTTTTTTTCCTTCTTCTTCGTGCGCCCCCTGCAAGTGAGAGCCAAAAACACCATTTCTTCTCCATTTTGCCATTTCTTCATTTCTTCACCAAATCGCTTGATTTCGGTGTTGAAATCTATTGTAAACAACCTTCTAGATCCATTGGTAACACTCCCAAGCCATGAATCCATCTCTTGGCTGAGTTTTTTTGGCCAAAACAGATCCGAACCCTTTGGTGTTCTTGGAGTTTTTGGAGCTTTTGGTCTTCTTATGGTTTAGTGAAGCCTTGGTGGTGAACATACAACACATTGTGAGTATATTTGTGGTATTTTTGTGGTTGATTTGTAGATCTAGGAATTTATGCTCTAAACCTTTAATTTTAGATGTGTGATGATAGAGAGCCCAAATGGAAAAATGCTATTAGATGAAAAGGCCTTAGAATCATGCTTGTAAGCTAGAAATGCTATGATAATTTTTGGTGAAAAAGTTAGGTTTTTAACTTAGGAAAATTTGAGGAATTTTCATGAAAATTGAGGTTTGGTGTAATTTGGATTTGATTATGGTTGTAGGGTGCCTCACACGGACGTGATTGTGAAAAGTTGAATTGGAGCATACGTTTGGAACGGATTTGCTCGTATTGAGGTAAACCCTTGGAACTTGGGTTTGATCCCTAGTGTGCTCCACCACACCTAGTGGAAGGTAGTGGTTGGATTATGTGGTTATGGCATTGCGTGATTGTGTGCTTGTATGCATATTGCTTGGATTTTATGAAAAATTGTTTGGTCACTGGCCAGTTGACGTGTGGAGTTTGGACATCCGCTGGGTTCATCCTTGTGAGAATGCCAGTCGGGTTTTGCCGTGGGGTCGACTCTGGGAGCGGCACCAGGATGATCCAAACGTGGGACATCCGCCGGATAGGGCTCATGAGGAGTTCCGGTTGGGTTTTGCCATGGAGTCTTCTCAACCATGGGAGAGGCGCCAGGATTGTCTCGGGAGTTATATGATGGAGTCCTTGAACATGAATCCATTCGTGGATGTTCTTGGGGTGTCTCCAGTTGGTTGGTGATATTGTATTGCTTGCATATTACATGATGTCATATTTATACATTTGAGTGAGCCATGGAGTGGAGAGAGCCTCTAGCTCCATTGGTTTACTGAGATATATCCGTATATCTCACCCCGTGTTTGGGGGACCACATTTCAGGTCACTATGAGCCGGGAGGAGCTTCGGGCAAGAAGCCCGCTTAGTGGACAGTGGATTTGCATGCGGTGCATTGGGATTGCATGACATTTTGGAGGAGGACTATTGGATTGCACATGGCATGACATTAGCATTTTGAGACTTAGGTCATGAACATATTGCATGATGTTATTTCCATGCTTTTGGTAGTGTTCATGATTATATACTAAGTCTTGTTTATGGTTTATTATTCATGACATGGATAATTGTATATTTTGAGTGAGCATGGGACTTGTCCATAGCCACATTCATTGCTTTGAAGTCTTGATGATTCATGTTGTAAAAATGGTCCATATTTGTATGTAAATGGCCATTACTTTGAGGACTTTGTAAATGATGTTTGTTTAATGGAAATGCATGATGGAAGGGCCTAGAGCCTACATTAGGATGTGTTTAAGTGTTGTGTGGAGTACCAAGGGGTTAGGGATGGATTACACAACCTTTCTTGGGCTTAAAATGCTGTAATCTGTCACTTTTGCTGCATAGTAATCGATTACCCAAGCATGGTAATCGATTACCATGCAACAGGGGACGAAATTTGGCTACTGTCTTCACTGGTAATCGATTACTGAGCCTTGGTAATCGATTACCATGTGAGGTAATCGATTACCCAAAGTTGGTAATCGATTACCAGAACAGAGGAGGTCAAAATTTGGCCACTGCCTCATTTTTGACAGGTGGTAATCGATTACCACCCACTGGTAATCGATTACCACAGTGTAATTTTTGAAAATTCAGGTTTTTTTAGACTAAAAGAAAGGGGCTTAACTTGATGGGTAGAACTCCGAATGGTACGTGGTTTGAAACCACGCGTAGATAACGTAAAGGACTACAACTTGGTAAAATGTGAGAGTAATATGGTGAGTTTAAATGAATTGAATAAAAAGAAGGATTAATGATGTTAGTAAAATGTATGATTCCGCGAATTGCATTTACAATTATAGTGTTGTTTTAATTGATTACGGAAAAAGTTATTGTTATAAAAAGGAATATGATAGAAGAAAAAAGTTGCCCGTAATTTAATTAATCCAACTACTGTGATTGTAACTGCGCTTAATATCATAATCAATGTTAACAATACCGGTGTACAACGGGCTGTTACACCCTACAACAATCATCAAATCCAAATTACACCAAACCTCAATTCTCATGAAAATTCCTCAAATTTTCCTAAGTTAAAAACCTAACTTTTTCACCAAAAATTATCATAGCATTTCTAGCTTACAAGCATGATTCTAAGGCCTTTTCATCTAATAGCATTTTTCCATTTGGGCTCTCTATCATCACACATCTAAAACTAAAGCTTTAGAACATAAATTCCTAGATCTACAAAATCAACCACAAAAATACCACAAGTATACTCACAATCTAGTGTAGGTTCACCACCAAGGCTCCACTAAGTCCAAGGAAAACCAAAAGCTCCAAGAAACTCCAAGAACATCAATGGGTCGGATCTGTCTTGGCCAAAAAACGAAGCAAAGCGATGGATTCAAGGCTTGTAAGTGCCACCAATGGATCTAGAAGGTTGTTTACAATAGATTTCAACACCAAAATCAAGAGATTTGGTGAAGAATTGAGAAAATGGCAAAGAGAAGAGAGAATGGGTGTGTTTGATGTGCAATGGGGGAACTTCACGGGGAAAGAAGAAAGAAAAGGGGAAAGAAGGCGTGGGGGTGAGTGGGGCCAAGTGGGTTTTTGGTCCCACGGGTCCCATACGCGATCTAACTTTAATCCCGATAAAAATTCCGATCATAAAATCTTAATCTACATATTTTTCCAGTCCATGACATATTTTTATTTCTCCAAAATATTGATGAAAATTTCACACCTATCGGTACACTCACACCACAGTATTTAACACTTAAAATTCACTATTCATCAATTTTTCCCAAATTTGTCCATTCACTCAATTTTCCGCCCTGATTCCATTTCCAGCATTATTTTTGTCATATGAAATTTCTAACTCAGTATTTATACCTCAGAATACACGGCTGGTCAATTACCATTTTGCCCTTTTTGCCCATTTTGGCCATAATTCACGGATTTTCACTAATCCATCAATTCTAACTTCACAATATAATATTAAAATTCACATTTAAATATATGAGGTGTTATATTCACCCCACCATTTAGAAATTTTGTCCGCAAAATTAAATCATACCTGCTCGCTAACTCAGGATACAACCGGAGAATCTCGTCCTCCCGCTCCCAAGTAGCCTCCTCAGGTGTGCGGCCTTCCCACTGAATCTTCAGCATGGGAATAACTTTACTTCTCAGTCTCTTTTCACTGCGGTCCAATATTGCAATAGGACCGATGGGAGTCTTCAAGTTCTCCCTGATTTCAATATTATCCGGTATCACCACATGTGATTCATCCGGAACATAACGTCGCAACTGCGACACATGAAAGACATCATGTAAATTAGACAACTGCGGGGGTAAGGCAAGCTGATAGGCCACCAATCCTACTCTTTTCATAATTTGATACGGCCCAATGAACCGTGGACTCAGCTTCCTCACACCCAACGCACGGCCAACACCTGTGACCGGAGATAACCGTACAAAAACGTGGTCACCTTCTTCAAATTCCAGCGGTCTATGCTTATTGTCATAATAGCTTTTCTGCCGATTCTGTGCCTGTTTCAATTTTTCTCTGATCATTTCTATTTGCACTGTTGTTTCTTGCACAAAATCCGGACCAAATCTTTCTTTATCGCCTACCTCAGTCCAACAAGTGGGCGTACGACACCTCCTGCCATACAAAACCTCATACGGTGCCATACCCAAACTGGAGTGAAAACTGTTATTATAAGAAAATTCCACCAATGGTAAGTACTTATCCCAAGCATTACCCTGTTCCAGTGTGCAAGCTCTCAGCATATCCTCAAGTGTCTGTATGGTCCTCTCAGTCTGACCATCAGTTTGCGGGTGATAAGCAGTGCTCAGTCGAAGCTGAGTGCCAAAAGCTTGCTGCAAAGCTCCCCAAAAGCGTGAAGTAAACTTCGGGTCCCGATCACTCACAATGCTAATCGGTATCCCATGGAGTCTAACAATCTCCTTTACATACAGTGTAGCCAACTTCTCTGTGGTGTAATCCACTCGTACTGGTAGAAAGTGTGCAGATTTCGTAAGTCGGTCCACAATAACCCAAATCAAATCGTAACCAGCTTGAGTTCTCGGCAATCCCACAACAAAATCCATTGAAATACTCTCCCATTTCCATTCAGGTATATCCAGCGGCTGAAGTAATCCAGCAGGTTTCTGATGCTCTATTTTCACTTTCTGACAAACCAAGCACTTAGATACGTACTCGGCAACATCCCTTTTCATACCAGGCCACCAGAACTTAACTTTCAAATCTTGGTACATCTTTGTGGCACCTGGGTGGATAGCATATTGACCCTTATGGGCCTCAGTCATAACTTCCTCTGCAAGTCCCTTGGGCACAACAATCCTGCCCTGATATAATAATAATCCCTGTTCATTAACAGATATGCCACTCTGGCCTTTCAAATACTTTATACTTTCATTTCTGATTTGAGTCTCTTTAATCTTCTCGTGCAGCTCGTTCTCAATCCGAGTCAACTCCATATCACACATTCTCCCTGCAAAGAAATCCGTTATTTTCATATCACGAAATTGCTCAATCACTTCATTGTCCCACATCATCATATGAGATAAATTGACAGACTTCCTACTCAATGCATCTGCCACAACATTAGCCTTTCCCGGGTGGTATTTCAGCTTAAAGTCATAATCTTTCAAAAATTCAACCCATCTACGCTGTCTCATATTCAGCTCCTTCTGATCAAACAAATATTTCAAGCTTTTATGGTCGCTGAACACAGCAAATTTCATCCCATACAGAAAGTGCCTCCAGATTTTCAAGGCAAACACAATAGCAGCCAATTCTAAGTCATGCGTCGGATAATTTTCTTCATGCGGCCTTAACTGCCTAGACGCGTAAGCAATCACTTTTCCTTCCTGCATCAGTACGCTCCCTAAACCTTTCTTAGAAGCATCACAATATAACACAAACTCACCCTCCGAATCAGGTAGAGTTAACACCGGAGCAGTGGTCAATTTCTCTTTGAGTAGCAGAAAACAGTCCTCACATTCCTGGGTCCACACAAAAGGAGTATCCTTTCGTGTCAATCGAGTCAACGGTATAACCATTGCAGAAAATCCCTGTATAAACCGACGATAATAACCAGCAAGCCCCAGAAAACTTCTGATCTCAGTCACAGTCTTAGGTCGTTCCCAGTCACTCACCGCTTCAATCTTGCTTGGATCCACTGCAACACCACTTGCAGAAACAACATGACCCAAAAATTGCACCTCAGATAACCAGAATTCACACTTAGACGGTTTAGCATATAATTTCTTATCTTTCAACACCTGCAACACAGCCCTTAAATGGTCGATGTGCTCCTCCTTACTCTTAGAATAGATCAAGATGTCATCAATAAATACAATCACGAATTGGTCCAAATACGGTTTAAAGATGCGATTCATATAATCCATGAACACCGCAGGGGCATTAGTAAGCCCAAAAGGAATCACTTGATATTCAAAATGTCCATATCTGGATCGGAAAGCTATTTTAGGTACATCCTCCGGTTTAATCCGAATCTGGTGATATCCGGACCGGAGATCAATCTTCGAAAACACACAGGCATCCCTCAACTGATCTAATAAATCATCAATACGCGGCAACGGGTACCGGTTCTTAATCGTCACTTTATTCAACTGTCGGTAGTCAGTGCACAATCTCATGCTACCATCCTTTTTCTTTACAAATATTACCGGTGCTCCCCACGGAGACACACTCGGCCTGATAAAATTCTTTGCAGATAGTTCTTCAATGTGTTGCTTCAACTCGGCCAACTCAAGTGGCGACATCCGGTATGGAGCCAAGGAGATCGGCCCCACACCAGGCAATAGGTCAATCGAGAATTCAATCTCTCTCTCTCAGGCGGAAATTCCGGTATCTCATCGGGAAATACGTCCTCAAACTCATTTACAACCGGAATAGAAGAAATCTCCTCCTTTTTGTCACCTACCAATCCGCCCAACAGGACATAACCCAAATCTCCAGCCTTCAAGGCTTTCACAGTTTGACTGACAGACAAATACAAAGACGGACAAACAGACGGCCTCTCGTGAGATAGCAACAACCTCTTTCCGCAGCAATCAATCATTGCGCAGTTCCGAGACAACCAATCCATCCCCAAAATCAAATTGACAGAGGCCAGGGGTAAGATAATTAAATCAATGGTGTAACCCCTGCCTAAATAAGTAAACTTCACATCTTCGCAAATCCAAGACGACTCACTAACCTCTCCTGTAGCGGTAGTAATACGCATCGGAGGAACCATCCGTGTTACCTTTAAGTCCAACGCCTTAGCCACATAGTCCGCCACAAAAGAATGTGTTGCTCCCGAATCAAACAACACAGACAAATCAACATTAGAGAGGAAAATTATACCTTTTACCAAATTCGGAGCCTTTTCAGTATGTTGCGCATTAGTAGTATATACTCGTCCCACAGTAGGAACGGCAGCAGTAGGAGTAGCAGTAGTAGTAGCTGTCGGCAATGCCTGCAGATTCGCAGCCTGCCCCGAAGAAGATGGACAATTTCTAGCAAAGTGGCCATTCTGACGACATTTAAAACAAGCCGACGAACCAGCACCACATACACCTTTGTGGTATTTCCCACACTTCCCACATTGTGGGGTAAAATATCTGTTCACAGCACCACCACCACCAGTGTTTCCACCCCTCTTGAATTGACCAGGAGGCTGCCTTACATGCAACCCCCTACCCCTGTTGTTATTATTGAAACCTCCTCTATTAGTATTTCCAGAAGGACCAGGTGTCCTCTTAACATCTTGCTCTTTTGCCGAATCAGATTTTGGATACCTTCCATAAACAGTCTCGACCCTCTTACATTGGGTCACCAAATCAGCAAAGTTTCTTACCGCAGTATTAGACATTCTCTTAGCAATCTTCTCACTCAGCCCTCTTTGAAATTTAGCTGACAAGAACTCCGGAGTAGGTAGAGTACCTCCATAATTTGCAAATTTCACAAGTTCATTAAATTTTGCCACATAGGCATCCACAGTCATGACTCCTTGTACAAGGCTATCAAATTCACCTTGCTTTGCCTCCCGAACCATCACGGGGAAAATATTCTTCATGAAACAGACCTTTGAACATCGTCCAAGAAATAACCTCACCCTGAATAACATATGGGCGAGACACATTGTCCCACCACTCCTGGGCATCACCCTCCAGTATATAAACCGAATACAACAATTTCTGCGGATCTTGGCATCTCATCACTTGGAAAATCTTATCCATTCCCCTCCACCAAGCAGTAACCTCCTTTGGGTCCCTTGACCCCAGAAATGCGGGTGGCTTATGTTTCCTAAAAGATATGAGCCTACGCTCATCATCAGCATTATCAACAACCTGCCTCGCAGCCCCAGTGGATTAGGCAACAGATGATGGATCAGGAACATAACTAGGGTCAGTAGTATGATGACTAGCCTCACCAGTGTGGTGACTAGCCCCACTCTCCCCCTGTTGAGGAGTAACAGATGGCGTCGGTGTAGGAGTCACCGTAGCCGTGAGTGGAGGTGAATTATCCCTCCAAGGACGATCTCTATCAGCCCTCATCTCAGCCATAAAGGCCTGCATCATATCCTGATTAGTCTTCATCAGGTTTTCAGTCATGTTTCTATTCGCAGCCGTCTCCGCCTGCAGAGCATTCAGAACTGCAGTGACCGGATCCGGTGGCAAAGGACCTGCACCACGTGCCCCACGGCGACCACGCGCCCTATTCATGATATCTGTACATGTAACACAAAGGAATGAATTGATCAGACCCACACTGAGGAATCACATATACATTAATCATAAATAGTTCACAGATAGCTATGGCACACAAGATACAACATACACACAATCAGAGTTTCCCTCACAAAACTGCTCTGATACCATAAAATGTAACAGCCCGTTGTACACCAGTATTGTTAACATTGATTATGATATTAAGCGCAGTTACAATCACAGCAGTTGGGTTAATTAAATTACGGGCAACTTTTTTCTTTCATCATCTTTCTTTTCATAACAATAACTTTTTCCGTAATCAATTAAAACAATACTATAATTGTAAATGCAATTCGCGGAATCATACATTTTACTAACATCACTAATCTTTCTTTTTATTCAATTCATTTAAACTCACCATCTTACTCTCACGTTTTACCATGTTATAGTCCTTTACGTTATCTACGCGTGGTTTCAAACCACGTACCATTTGGAGTTCTACCCACCAAGTTAAGCCCCTTTCTTTTAGTCTAGAAAAACCTGAATTTTCGAAAATTTACACTGTGGTAATCGATTACCAGTGGGTGGTAATCGATTACCACCTGTCAAAAATGAGGCAGTAGCTAAAATTCTTCATCCTCTGTTCTGGTAATCGATTACCAACCTTGGGTAATCGATTACCTCACATGGTAATCGATTACCAAGGCTCAGTAATCGATTACCAGTGAAGACAGTAGCCAAATTTCGTCCCCTGTTGCATGGTAATCGATTACCATGCTTGGGTAATCGATTACTATGCAGCAAAAGTGACAGATTACAGCATTTTCAGCCCAAAAGGGGTTGTGTAATCCATCCCTAGCACCTTAGTACTCCACACAACACTTAAACATACCCTAATGTAGGCTCTAGGCCCTTCCATCATGCATTTTCATTGAAACATACATCATTTACCAAGTCCTCAATGTAATGGCCATTTACATACAAATATGGACCATTTTACAACATAATCATCAAGACTTCAAAGGCAATGAATGTGGAAATGGACAAGTCCCATGCTCACTCAAAATATACAATTATCCATGTCATGAATAATAAGCAATAAACAAGACTTAGTACACAATCATGAACACTACCAAAAGCATGGAAATAACATCATGCAATATGTGAAAGTAAACTGGCCTTTGAAGGCCGATGCATGTAAGGTGTAAAACAAAAATTTTACTGCGGAACATACATGCACTCATAGATTCATGCTTTAAGACAGCATGATGTTACCTTGTTTTGGCCTGATCAGTCAGGGAGATGAGATGTCAGGCTTGAAGGGTTCAAACCCTCTAATGGTGATCCACACCACCGTTCGTCTATGATGCAAGAACTCTTTCTTGAAAGCCACCAGATGAACACCACAATGAGGCTTGCTATGCGCACAAGTGGTGAGGGTGGAAGCTAGGTATCCTGTTTGGAAAGGTGTACTGAGCTACCCTACAGAATGGTGCATAGAGGAGGAGAGTTGGCTTGGTTTTCCAATGAAACCTAAGGTGAGGAACATGTCTATTTATGCGCACCCTTTAGAGAGGAGGAGGGAATTCATTCATTCAAAATGAAAAACAAACTTTCAAATTTCTTTGAAAGTTATGCATGAAACAGTGTGATAAGGTGGAGCTGTTGCAAAACAAACTTCGCCAACAACCTCCAATCTTATCCACATGAATTTAAATTCAAATTAATTTAAACTTAAATTCATAAACTATCATATAGTATATAGTTTTCATGCGCATAATTCAGCCCTATAAAGGGTCCAAATACATTGAGCAGTTGCATTCAAAATTTGAATCAACTTACCCACTGATTCCCTCAACCACCAAATCTGAATGGAGGTTTGTTTTAAGTGATAAGATAACACTCTTATCACTTAAAAGTGATGCACCAAACAGCCTAGGGAGAGCCTCCAAAGATGCTTCTTCATCCAAGGAATATGCTCCAATAAGATCCTGTCTTATCCTTTTGTTATGAAACAACTTTTCAAAACCAATTCAAATTCGAATTCAAACACTTGAATTCAAACGTTCAAACATTCAAATTCAAAATTCAAAATTCAAAATTTCAAATTTCAAATTCAAAATTCGAATTTCAAAATTCAAATTCAAATTCAAATTTTAAAATTCAAATTTCAAATTTCAAATTTCAAATTCAAAATTCGAATTTCGAAATTCAAATTCTAAATTCAAATTTCAAAATTCAAATTTCAAATTCAAAATTCGAAATTCAAATATTTGATTATTAATTTAACTAATTAAATTAATTAGTAATGGCTTGGACTATCCAAGCCCATTACTAAACTCCATGCACCACCCACCCATTTAGGTGGGCTTCCAAACAACTTCTTGGGCTAATAACATTATTAGGCCCAATACCTTTAAAGCTAGTCCATCATAACTACAAGGTGTTAGTGTGTGACCCATTAGGTCCAACTTAGCTACTGACATAACTGGGCTTGGGCCCAACAAGCCCACAACCCAATTAATGACAACACAGAGCACTAGCAATGCTTTGTTGCCCCAGAACTAGTCAGATTAATGACTTGATCATCCTATTGCACATATTTGGTTACCGTATGTATTTCCCTTCGTCTCGGTTATCTTCCCATTAACCTAGGGTAAGGAAATGTATCAACCCCTGCGGTTTTGGGTAAGCTTTATTCGAAATAGAGAATCTTCAATTTACTGACTCTAAAGGCAGATCATCTCATGATCTCTTTTACTATGCATAGATTCCCGAGTCCCTGTAAATGTCATCCCGATTTCTCCGGTTTACAGATAACCTAATCTCTCACAGAGATTTGACGAATTCCTTCAGCTTATTACCCTAGCCCTGTGCCCTTTAAGGACACGCCCAACAGTATACCTATGAGTCTCCATGTTTCAGGCAGACGAGGTATACAATCAAAACATGCCTTCAAGAACACAGTCTAGGTAATAACTTTTGGTCTAAGGAAAGACACACCCAAACATAAAGAGATTACTCTAATGACACTATCTGTGAGATTTCCTCATAGAGTCTCTTTTTGGGTCTGTTCAGTGCGAGCTATACTCTTATAGGTCCACCCACGACTTTAGCTAAGATATCTCCATATCTGCAGCTCATGAGGTCTTTACCTTGTATCCATATACAAGTAGATAAGTCGTACTAGTCTTTACTCGAGATCACTGATCCCCAAACTCAGTGTCTCTAGACTAGGAACATATAATTAGGAATAGACATGCAATATCCTTGAATCCTCATGATCGTGATCTCATCACAGATACTCAAGAGATACCTGTTCTATTCCAAGGGGTTTATCCAGTTCATTCATATAATATTAACAGTAATATCGAGACACAATATGAAACTGAATAAATAGTGCTTACATTTATTTGCGACAAATAAAGTTCTACATCTAGTGTCCTTTATTTAATCAAAAGATTGTCTCTAGGACACCCATATGCTAACAAGCTCCCACTTGGCCTAGAGCCAATCAGACCTAAGTCGTATGCCCAAAGCCTCATAATGACTATCATGTTTTCTCTGAGAAACAACCTTTGTCAGAGAATCGGCCAGGTTATCGTCTGTGGGAACATAATCCATTTTTACATCATTCCTATCAATGATTTCTCTAATCAAAAGATATCTGCGGAGCACGTGTTTAGATCTTTGATGAGACCTAGGTTCCTTTGACTGCGCGATGGCTCCAGTGTTGTCGCAAAGCAACTGTATGGGCTCATCCACGCTTGGAACCACCCTTAGTTCATTTATGAACTTCTTGATCCACACTGCCTCCTTAGCTGCTTCTGAAGCAGCTATGTATTCAGCCTCTGTCGTTGAGTCTGCTGTTGTCTCCTGCTTGGAACTTTTCCAAGACACTGCCCCACCATTTAAGGTGAATACGAATCCTGACTGTGACTTGCAGTCATCTTTGTCACTCTGAAAGCTGGCATCAGTGAATCCTTTCACTGTTAACTCATTAACCCCACCATAGACCAGAAACGCATCCTTAGTTCTTCTTAAGTATTTAAGGATGGTTTTGACTGCCGTCCAGTGACCCTCTCCAGGGTCTGACTGGTATCTGCTCGTAATGCTTAAAGCATATGAGACATCTGGTCTCGTACATATCATGGCATACATGATGGATCCAATAGCCGAAGCGTATGGAATTCCACTCATGCGATCCTTCTCAGGCTGTGACTTAGGACACATAGCCCTTGATAGGTGTACCCCATGACTGACAGGAAGAAAACCCCTTTTCGACCCTTCCATGCTAAACCTCTTTAGCATCTTGTCAACGTACGTGGATTGAGATAAACCCAGCAGCCTCTTGGATCTATCTCTATAGATCTTTATACCGAGTATAAAGGCTGCCTCTCCCAAATCCTTCATGGTAAAGTTTTCTGAAAGCCACTCTTTCGTTATTTTTAATGTGGGGATGTCATTTCCTATTAGCAATATGTCATCTACATAAAGCACTAGGAAGACGACATTACTCCCACTTACCTTTCTGTAAACACAAGGTTCATCCTCGTTCTTGATAAAACCGTTACTCTTAACGACTTCATCAAAACGTATATTCCAACTCCTTGATGCTTGCTTTAGCCCATATATTGACCTTTGTAGTTTGCATACCATATGCACCTGATCTTTGTTTTCAAAGCCTTCAGGTTGTGTCATGTACACTTCCTCCTTCAAGAACCCATTCAAGAAGGCGGTCTTGACATCCATTTGCCAAATTTCATAGTCGTGGTATGCTGCTATTGCAAGCATGATCCTAATAGATTTGATCATGGCAACTGGTGAAAAAGTTTCATCATAGTCAACTCCTTGTCTTTGACGATACCCTTTCGCCACCAACCTAGCTTTGTAGGTCTGAACGTTGCCATCTGCATCAGTCTTTCTTTTAAAGACCCATTTATTACCAATAGGAACTATTCCTTGTGGTTTAGGAACCAAGGTCCATACCTTGTTCTGATACATCGAATCCATTTCAGATTCCATGGCTTCAAGCCATTTTGAGGAGTCAACATCTTTGACCGCCTCCTCGTAGTTACTTGGTTCATCATCCTCAGCAGTTTGCTGATTCTCAATCACAAACCCGTACCTTTCAGGTGGATGGATGACCCTCGTAGGTCTATGGAGTTGTGTGTTTACTTCTCCATTGGAGAACGTCGCCTGCGGAGCAGACTCGGGTTCCTCAATCTGTTCTTGTGGATCTTGCACTTCTTCAAGATCAATCTTACTCCCACTGCCTCCTTGAGAGATCAAATCCTTCTCAAGGAACTCAGCATTCTTTGAAACAAACACTTTGTGTTCTTCCATGGAGTAGAAGTAGTATCCCTTAGTACCTTTAGGATACCCCACAAATAGACATTTAGTACTCTTAGCACTAAGCTTGTCTGATGTCAACGCTTTGACATAAGCTGGCGATCCCCATACCCTGAGGTAACTCAGGTTGGGTCTCTTACCACTCCATATCTCATATGGTGTGGTCTGAACAGATTTAGACGGTACCCTATTTAGAAGGTATGCCGCTGTGTCTAAGGCATATCCCCAAAACGATTTTGGAAGTTGAGTCTCACTCATCATAGACCTAACCATGTCTAACAAGGTCCTGTTTCTCCTTTCGGAGACACCGTTTTGGTGTGGTGTGTAAGGAGCGGTAAATTGTGAGAGAATTCCATTTTCTCTCAGATAACCCTGAAACTCGTGGCTCAAATATTCACCACCACGATCTGATCGTAATGTCTTAATCATCTTGCCACGTTGTTTCTCCACCTCATTCCTAAACTCTTTGAACTTTTCAAAAGCTTCAGATTTATATCTCATTAGGTATATATACCCAAATCTTGATTTGTCATCTGTAAAGGTAATGAAATAAGAATATCCACCTCTAGCCTCAATAGACATTGGGCCACATACATCAGTATGAATGAGTTCTAATAACTCACTAGCCCTATGACTCTCAAGCCCTTTGGGCTTTTGTTGAATCATTTTCCCAGCTAGACAAGATTCACACTGTCCATAGGATTCCAAATCCATGGAGTCCAGGTATCCATCTCTATGCATCCTAGACAATCTTGTTTCATTTATGTGCCCTAGTCTACAGTGCCAAAGATAAGATTGATTATCCGTCCTAGGTCGTTTCACATCTATATTGAGCACTTCATTTCCCATTTCCAACACATACAATCCATTTATTAAAGAAGCAGTACCGTAAACCATATCATTCAAAATGATAGAAAAAGTACCATTCCTAATACTGAAAGTATATCCATCTTGTTCTAAACAAGAAATTGAAATAATGTTTCTAGAAATTTGCGGAACATAAAGACAATTATTCAAATGCAGTAAAAGGCCCGTAGGCAAAATAAGGTCAGCATCTCCAACTGAATGAGCAGCAACTCTTGCTCCATTACCAACGCGGAGATCCACCTCGTTTCTATCCAATCTCCTTGGGCTCCTAAGTACCTGCAACATATTGCAGATATGAGAACCACACCCGGTATCTAATACCCATGAGGATGGATTAGCATAAGAATAATTTATCTCAATCATGAAAATACCTGAGGCAGAAGCATCACCATGCTTCTTGTCCTTCACATTGTTCAGGTAGTCTGGACAATTCCTCTTCCAGTGGCTTTTCTTGCCACAATGGAAACACTCAGCATCACC
>JAVKPL010007531.1:0-29772 GCA_032173675.1 Gastrolobium villosum
TAAGTATATGTATTAGCTAGTGTAGTTAGATTGTTAGGACTGTTCCGTGATAAGACACGGATGCATAGCTAACTTGTCCGAATTGAACTCGAGTACCTACTTGGGACTGCTGCCATGAATAACTTGCGGTGAGCCTGATCAACTCATTTCCTGGTATTGTGAGTGCAGAATCATGGCAGGTGGTCGCGGTTCAACTCGGGGAAGGTCTGGCGATGCGGAAGAGGACCTTATCACCACCATTGGAGGACTGGCAACGTTCATCCAGAATATGAGCCAAGAATGGCGCGACCATAGGCAACAGAATCTGAACCAACCCCCACTGCATGAAAATGCAGAAGAAATTGCCCGTCGGAGGTTGAAAGACTTCCGCAACTTCCAACCACCTACCTTTGAGGGTGAAGACAACCCCGAGGCTGCAGCGAAATGGCTGCAGATGATCGAGCATATTTTCGAACGTATGGCATGCCCGGAAGCACAGAAGACTGATTACGCGTCGTACCAGCTGATGGGAGAAGCCTTAACATGGTGGACTGGTGCGAGGGCTCTGCTGAGAGCTCAGGACGTGGAACTAACATGGGCTGTGTTCAGACAAGTATTTCTGGATAAGTATTTTCCTAAGGCAATGAGAAGGATGAAGCACACTGAACTGCTGTCACTCAGGCAGGATAACATGACGGTCAATGAGTATATTGCTAAATTTGGGCAGCTGATCGAGTACGCCAACTTTGACCGGAACATTTATGATGAAGAATGGCAGGTGGAGAAGTTCGAGAGCGGATTGCATCCGGAAATCCGCAAGCTCATCTTAACGACGGCTAATCGTACACTTCCGGAACTCATCAACCAGAGTCGTCAGGCAGAAGGAATCATTCTGGAGGCCAAGAACTTGAACAAGCCACCAACACAATTCCACGGAGGAAACCGAGCAGGCAGATTCTTCAGGGCGGCACCTGGTAGGGGTCGAGGCAGAGGTACGCAGTTACAGGCGCGGCCCGGAAATTTTAAGAGAAGCTATACGGTGGGTCAATCGTCGACTGGACGTCAGGGTGCGACTGCTTGTGCTACGTGTGGAAAGAACCACTTTGGAGTTTGTCGCAAGAACAACAATGCATGTTTCAGATGCGGCCAGCAAGGACATTTTGCTTACAAATGCCCCAGAACGCTGATCAACAGCCTCCGCAAGCACGGGTGTTCACATTGGATGCAAATGAAGCGCAGAAGTTTCCCAACCTGATCAAAGGTAATGTCACTTTGAATGGTCACCCAATTTCTGTTATCTTTGATTCTGGAGCGTCTGGCTCTTTTATGGCAAAGCATACTGCCTTGAGAATAGGCATCACCCCAACCCCGTTACCTTATGAGTTACACATCAGCACACCTACTGGTGGATCGTGCACAGCTTCGGAGATCTGCAAAGGTGTTATCTTGCAGTATGAAGGAAACACGTATACAGTTAACTTGGTGGTCCTGCCGGTATTCAACTTCGATGTGATTATCGGTATGGACTGGTTGACGGAAAACGGGATAACATTGGACTGTCGAGCGGGGAAAGTCGTTGTTCCTGCGAAAGATGGTAATTTTCAACCTTTCTCTCTCATTTCCTTATTGCAAGTTAGAAAAGAGCTCCGCAAGGGAGCAGCAGGATATCTTTTGTCGATCGAGGCTGAGACCTCGGTTGACAATCAAATTCAGAATGTACCGGTAGTTAGAGAATTCGAGGAGGTATTCCCGGATGAAATACCTCGATTGCCTCCTCATAGGGAAATAGAATTTTCTATCGAACTTGTTCCTGGAGTTGGACCAATCTCCATTGCCCCATATCGTATGGCGCCGTTGGAACTGCGAGAGTTGAAGAAGCAGATAGAAGAGCTTTTGGCAAAGGAATTCATCAGACCAAGTACCTCCCCATGGGGTGCTCCAGCAATCTTGATTAAGAAGAAGGATGGAAGTTTACGTTTGTGTGTAGATTACCGCCAGCTGAATAAAGTAACGGTGAAGAATAAGTATCCGCTACCGAGGATCGACGATTTGATGGACCAGCTGAGAGGAGCCAGAGTCTTTTCCAAGATAGATTTACGATCGGGATACCATCAAATCCGGGTCAAACCGGAGGATATTCCGAAAACCGCTTTTAGGACTCGTTATGGGCACTACGAATATCAGGTGATCCCATTCGGACTTACGAATGCTCCAGCGGTATTCATGGACTACATGAACCGCATCTTCCGCCCTTTTCTTGATCAGTTCGTTATTGTGTTTATCGACGATATCCTGATTTACTCAGCTAATGAAGAGCTGCACGCGGAACATCTGAGGATTGTCTTGCAAATCTTGAAGGAGAAGCAGTTGTACGCGAAATGGTCGAAGTGCGAATTTTGGCTCAAAGAGGTCCAGTTTCTGGGCCATGTCATTTCATCAGAAGGTATCGCGGTGGACCCCAGCAAAGTTGAAGCTGTCATGAATTGGGAACGACCCAAGACGGTCACTGAAGTAAGAAGTTTCTTAGGTCTGGCTGGATATTATCGAAGGTTTATCCAGAATTTCTCTCAGATAGTGCAACCCCTCACCCGTCTCACTCGGAAGGACAAGCCTTTTGAGTAGACTGAAGCTTGTGAAGAATGTTTCTTGGAACTGAAGAGCAGATTGACGAGTGCTCCCGTACTCACGATTCCGGATCCTACTCGAAAGTTCGAAGTATACTGTGATGCGTCGCTGAAAGGACTTGGATGCGTGTTGATGCAGGATCGTATGGCGGTAGCTTACGCGTCTCGACAACTAAAGCCTCACGAGGAAAATTATCCTACGCACGATTTGGAGTTAGCAGCTATAGTGTTCGCACTTAAAATCTGGAGGCACCACTTGTATGGTTCGCAGTTTGACGTGTTCAGCGACCATAAGAGTTTGAAGTACTTGTTCGACCAGAAGGAGCTGAATATGCGGCAACGTCGGTGGATGGAATTTTTGAAGGACTACGATTTTGAACTTAAATACCACCCAGGAAAGGCAAACGTGGTAGCTGACGCCCTGAGTAGGAAGACTCTACACACTGCAACTCTGATGATGGAAGAATGGAAGTTGTTTGAGGCCTTTCGAGACTTGAACTTATCGGTAGACGAGAGAGGGAACAGCATAAGATTGGGAAATATAAAAGTGGAGAATGAATTGATCAGTAGAATTAAGGAGGCTCAGAAAGATGAAGAGTTAGTCCGTGATTTGGTTGGTAACCAAGATGTTGTAAAGGATGAGAATGATGTTTGGAGATGTCAAGGACGGCTGGTCGTGCCGAATGAAGTATTGAAGCAAGAAGTTTTACAGGAGGCTCACAAGGGTAAGTATGCAGTTCATCCTGGATCCACGAAGATGTACCATGATTTGAAGACCTCGTTTTGGTGGCCGGGTATGAAGCGTGATATTGCGGAGTATGTGTCTCAATGCTTAACTTGTCAGAAGGTGAAGTACGAACATCAGAAACCGTCGGGACTCCTTCAACCTTTGGAGATTCCCGAATGGAAGTGGGACAGTATTTCGATGGATTTTGTAGTTGGACTTCCTCGGACGCAAGAAGGATATGATTCTATCTGGGTGATTGTCGATCGTTTAACGAAGTCAGCTCATTTCTTGCGTGTTAGAACCACATATGATACAGAGAGGCTTGCTAGAATTTATCTGCAGGAGATTGTAAAGCTGCACGGAGTTCCTACGAGTATTGTCAGTGATCGTGATCCCAAGTTTACATCTAAGTTTTGGGAATCCTTTCAAAGAGCATTAGGGACCCAATTGAGGTTGAGTACTGCTTATCATCCGCAGACCGATGGTCAAACAGAACGCACCATTCAAGCATTAGAGGACATGTTGCGAGCATGTGTTTTGGAGTTAGGAGGCAGCTGGGATAGCTATCTTTCTTTGATTGAGTTTGCTTACAACAACAGTTACCACTCCAGTATTCAGATGGCACCGTATGAAGCTTTGTATGGGAGAAAATGCAGATCCCCTTTATGTTGGGCTGAAGTGGGAGAGCGAAGTATGTTAGGACCTGATCTAATTCAAGAAACATCCGAACAGGTAAAGAAGATTCGGGAGAATTTGCAGAGGGCTCAGGCCAGACAGAAGAATTATTACAACAAGCGTCATAAGCCTCTATCTTTCGAAGCCGGAGACCATGTATTCTTGAGAATCACACCTACATCGGGACTCGGAAGGAGAATGGGAGTTAAGAAGTTAAGTCCACGGTACTTAGGACCGTATCTGATTATGGACCGGATTGGAGAGTCTGCATACCGGTTGGCTTTACCACCCAATCTGTCAGGAATTCACAATGTATTTCATGTGTCACAGCTACGGAGGTATCTCTCTGATCCATCTCACGTATTACAGCCGGAAGAAGTAGAACTAAAGGAAAATCTGACGTATCAAGTGCAACCATTCCAAATTCTTGAAAGATCCGTCAAGCGACTCCGTTCTAAAGAGATTCCGTTGGTGAAAGTATTGTGGAACAACAGATCGGAAGCTGAAGCCACTTGGGAGCGCGAGGACGACATTCAGAAACGTTACCCAGAACTGTTTAGCTCTTAAGTAAGTTTATTTTGCGGACAAAATTCCTTTTTGGTAGGGAGAGTGTAACATCTCGCATAATTAGTAATATACATAAGTACTATATGTTTAGATTTCGGATTTATAGTTTATGTGTGATGGCTTGCAAATTGTTGATCTTTACCCTTGGATAAGACTAAGGTAGTTAATTAAATTAAATCATAGGAGGGTATATATGTAGACATTTGAATTTATTTAAATCATATGAGTAATGTGAGTGTGTGTTAGAAGGCCTTAGTGTTTGGAAGTGGGCTAGTTAATTTTGGACTTGTGTGTTTGGATCCTTTTGTGTGGGTGGCCAATGGCCCAAGGATGGCTCTTGGATCAAGCTAGTTCAGCCCAAGGTTGTGTCCACCCTTATCTCCCCTAAGCCTTGTCCAACTAAGGTGTCTTGTGTATCAAGTAACTCTCACATGGCAAGGATAATTCCCACTCATTCATGCGCACAAAGGAAAGTGATTAGGACTTAGAAATCTGCCATTTTCCCTTGCTAAACCGCCACCTCACCTTGTTTATGCATCACTTGATTTAAACCTCATTGCATGAAAGACACATGTACCATTTAGCATGATATTAGGCTGCATTTTTCTGCATTTGGGCGCACATGGGGGGGAGTCATGGATCAGATTTCTTGTGTCACCAAAACTGCCTAACTTGTTGACTTGGAGAACCTTCCATCATGAGGCTGCCATGTGCAGATTTTTGCAAGCTTTTTGCAGCCCATCATGAGCCAAACCTGCCTTGTTTTCACATGCATCATAAGTAGGATCTTGGGGCTGCATCTTCATCATTTTTATGCGCACAAGACAGCCCCAAAATGAGTGTTTAGGCTGCCACAAATCAGTGCTCATGATGCACCTCTTTCCCCCTCATCATTTGCGCACCTAGGCTGCCTAAATGCAGATTTTTTTTTGGGCTGCCACATAGTTGTTTTACTTGTTGACTTAGCAAAGCTCTTACATGTACTCATAATGCACCTCCTCCACTCCATTTTATGCGCATAACTTGGTCAATTGTGCAGAAAATTTTCTGACTTAGGACAGCCACCAAATCTGAACATATCACTCCTCACTCCTTGCATGTGAATAGAGTAAATTAGAAGCAAACCCTTTGCTTGATTCAGCCCTTGTATGCAGCCCCATCCCCTCAAGTAATCAGAATTTTTCATGATGGTTAATCATAGCAACTTCTCCTCTCCTTCCCTTTAAATTTGCGCATAAGGAAGGGGCTGGCTTCATGTGCAAGTGCAGCCAACTCTCCTCCTCCTCCTCACTCTCTCTAGCCGCACCAACAAGCTTCCTTGGAGCAAGAAGACTTTGCCAAGCCAACTCCCTCCTTCCCTCACCTCAACCGTGACCATACACCAAGCTAGTGCAAGCCTTGTTCCTCAACCTTGAAGCTGTCCTAGTGTGTTCATCCTCACCTTGTTGCGCATAGAACATCTTAGGAAGTGTGGACTTGTTGTGTAGTGAAGCTAGAAGGTGGTGTGTGATTCTTGACTTTGAAGGGTGTGCTACAAGAGGTAAGCCTTGAGCTTAGAAACACTTTCATTGGGTAACCATGTATGAATGCTTGAATGCCTCCTTGAATATGTTTTGCTTTGGATTCTTGATTGAGCATGGTTAAAGTATAAGTATGGAGCCATTTCATGATGATTTGTATGCATAAAAATCTTATGGTTATGTTTAAGCTTATGCCACTGTTTCTTGTATGGATATGCCACTGTTTTGAAGAGAAATGTGCCACTGTTTCGGTTCTTCAAAATCACCACTCAAATGCCACTGTATCTGCACATATATGCCACTGTTTCTGCACATTATATGACACTGTTTCTGCACATATATGCCACTGTTTCTGCACATTATATGCCACTGTTTCTGCACATATATGCCACTGTTTCTGCACATTATATGCCACTGTTTCTGCACATTATATGCCATTGTTTCTGCACATATATGTCACTGTTTTAGTGCTCCCTAAGCCACTGTTTCTGCATAAAAACACCCACTGTTTTAGTCATCATATGCCACTGTTTTTATGCATCAAATGCCACTGTTTTAGTCATCATATGCCACTGTTTTTATGCATAATATGCCACTGTTTTAGTCACCAAATGCCACTGTTTCTATGCATAAAATGCCACTGTTTTTATGCATAAAATGCCACTGTTTTAGCCATAATATGCCACTGTTTCAATGTCCAAAAACCAAGATTTATGCCACTGTTTTGAAGTCCAAAGTGTCACTGTTTCTGTTTTAAAAACGTTCACTGTTTCTGCTGTATGTTACTGTTTTCCTGCTGTAAAACGTCACTGTTTCTGTCCACTGTTTTTAAGGAAAATACCACTATTTTCTGTTCACTGTTTTAAAAGAACAACCCACTGTTTCCTGCTCACTGTTTTAAGCACAAACGTCACTGTTTTGCTGCTGTAAACACTGCTGTATGCTCACTGTTTTCCACTGTAAGACGCTGCTGTATGCTCACTGTTTTGCTGCTGTAAACACTGCTGTATGCTCACTGTTTTCCACTATAAAACACTGCTGTATGCCCACTGTTTTGCTGCTGTAAGGCACTGCTGTATGCTCTCTGTTTCTGCTGTAAATAGCCACTGTAAATGATTAGTTGTAATTGATTTAGGTGCGCTTAAGAAGTGAGATACTTCGCTGCTGTTTGGTAATATTTAAGGCACGCAAAGGTAAGTGTCAGGCGATATTGCCTAATGTGACTATTGACTACTGGTATAAAATTGTGACATGATGCTCCATATGCCGTAAAAATGTTATGTTCCATTATGATGAAAGGAAACTGCCAAAAATGTGCCGTGATGGCTATATGATTATGAGGTAAAGACGTTATGTGGCAGCATAACGCATATGAAAGGTATATAAGCATGCATCTTACATCATACCGCATTTTTTTCGCCTTGTGTGTGAAAGCATAGCATGACATGCATGTATCAAGATCATATAGGCCTTGTGTAGAATAGTTATATACAGGACCATGTGTTTGAGCAAGCATCATATAGGCATCCCCAAGGTACCGGGGTATGGGACACTTGGCATCAGTCCGCATAGGCCCACAGATGGAATCCACATGGAGCTCAGGTGCCAAGGGATATTTGATTCCACTGTGAAGTGCGCGCACGACGGTGCTAAAAGCGCAAAGGAAAGGCGTTATATACGCAATATATATGAATATGATGAAAAGGAAAAGAAAAAGGAACAAGGATATGTTGAAGTGACTGTTTATAATTTTGTGCCTAGTTAATACTGTTATATTACTGGTTTTGTTGCCACACTACTGGGATTATTCTCACCCCTTCGGGGCTGCTATTTTTCCAAAATGGCAGGAGGACGTAAAAGCATTTGAAGGAGTGATGTTTTGCTGTTGCTTGCTGATGCGTGGATTATATCTGTTGCTGTTTGTTTAATTGGATGACTGTAATGATTAATGTTTTGCTACTCTTGGATGACTGTAATCCTTATCATCTCTATGTTAGCTTGAACTCTTATGAACAGCGGTTATTTTGGAAAACCTTTGTGAAAAGAATTTAAGTGCCTGAAATTTTTATACGGATTTGTATACTGCTATGAGATTCTTTGTTAGCTCATGTGACGTTAACAACTCTAATTCCGCTTAGCGAACGACTCTCTTGGATGCATACAAGGGAGGGCGTTACATGTAGTGTTCATGATTACCTTCTAATTCTTGTTTATTGCTTTTATTCATGCCATGGATAAATTGTGTATTTTGAGTGAGCATGGGACTTGTCCATTGCCACATTTCTTGTATTTGAAGCCTTGGCATCTTATGTTGTAAATTGGTCCATTCTTGTTGTAAAATGGCCATGATCTTAAAGACTTTGTAAATGATGCATGATTGAATGAGAATGCATGATGGAAGGGCCTAGAGCCTACATTAGGGTATGTGTAAGTGTTGTGTGGAGTATTAAGGTGTTAGGGATGGGTTACACAACTCCTTTTGGACTGAAAATGCTGTAATCTGTCATTTTTACTGCATAGTAATCGATTACCCAAGCATGGTAATCGATTACCATGCAACAGGGGACGAAATAAATGCTACTGTCTGCCTGGTAATCGATTACCAGAGGCTTGGTAATCGATTACCAAGTGGAGTGATCGATTACCCAAGCTTGGTAATCGATTACCAGAGAACAGGGGATGAAAAATTGGCTACTGCTTCATTTTTGACTGGTGGTAATCGATTACTACCCACTGGTAATCGATTACCACAGTGTAAATTTCGAAAATTCAGGTTTTACTAGACTAAAAGAAAGGGGCTTAACTTGGTGTGTAGAACTCCAGATGGTGCGCGGTTTGAAACCACGCGTAGCTAATATAAAGGGCTATAACATGGTAAGATGTGAGAGTAAGATGATGAGTTTAAATGAGTTGAATAAAAAGAAAGATTAGTGATGTTAGTAAACTGAATGATTCCGCGAATTGCATTTACAATTATAGTGTTGTTTTAATTGATTACGGAAAAGGTTATTGTTATAAAAAGGAATATGATAAAAGAAAAAAGTTGCCGTAATTTAATTAACCCAATTACTGTGATTGTAACTGCGCTTAATATCATAATCAATGTTAACATTACCGGTACGTAACGGGCTGTTACATTTTATGGTATCAGAGCAGTTTTGTGAGGGAAACTCTGATTGTGTATGTTTGTATCTTGTGTGCCATAGCTATCTGTGAACTATTTATGATTAATGTATATGTGATTCCTCAGTGTGGGTCTGATCAACTCATTCCTTTGTGTTACATGTACAGATATCATGAGTAGGGCGCGTGGTCGCCGTGGGGCACGTGGTGCAGGTCCTTTGCCACCGGATCCGGTCACTGCAGTCCTGAATGCTCTGCAGGCGGAGACGGCTGCAAATAGAAATATGACTGAAAACCTGATGAAGACTAATCAAGATATGATGCAGGCCTTTATGGCTGAGATGAGGGCTGATAGAAACCGTCCTAGGAGGGATAATTCACCTCCACACACGGCTACGGTGACTCCTACACCGACGCCATCTGTTACTCCTCAACAAGGGGAGAGTGGGGCTAGTCACCACACTGGTGAGGCTAGTCATCATACCACTGACCCTAGCTATGTTCCTGATCCGTCATCTGTTGCCCAATCCACTGGGGCTGCGGGACAGGTAGTTGATAATGCTGATGATGAGCGTAGGCTCATATCCTTTAGGAAACATAAGCCACCCGCTTTTCTGGGGTCAAGGGACCCGAAGGAGGTTACTGCTTGGCTGAGGGGAATGGATAAGATTTCCCAAGTGATGAGATGCCAAGATCCACAAAAATTGTTGTATTCTGTTTATATGCTGGAGGGTGACGCCCAGGAGTGGTGGGACAATGTGTCTCGCCCATATGCTATTCAGGGTGAGATTATTTCTTGGACTATGTTTGAAGGATTATTTCATGAAGAATATTTTCCCCGCGATGTTCGGGAGGCAAAGCAAGGTGAGTTTGATAGTCTTGTGCAGGGAGTCATGCCTGTGGATGCCTATATGGCAAAATTTAATGAATTGGTAAAATTTGCAAATTATGGAGGTACTCTACCTACTCCGGAGTTCTTGTCAGCTAAATTTCAAAGAGGGCTGAATGAAAAGATTGCTAAAAGAATGTCGAATACTGCAGTGAGAAGCTTTGTTGACTTGGTGACCCAATGCAAGAGGGTCGAGACTGTTTATGGTAGGTATCCGAAGTCTGATTCGGCAAAAGAGCAAGAGATTAAGAGGACACCTGGTCCTTCAGGAAATACTAATAGAGGAGGCTTCAATAATAATAGGGGTAGGGGGTTGCATGTAAGGCAGCCTCCTGGTCAATTCAAGAGGGGTGGAACCCCTGGTGGTGGTGGTGCTGCGGACAGATATTTTACTCCTACAATGTGGGAAGTGCAAGAAATACCACAAAGGTGTATGTGGTGCTGGTCCGTTGGCTTGTTTTAAATGTGGTCAGAATGGCCACTTTGCTAGAAATTGTCCATCTTCTTCGGGGCAGGCTGCGAATCTGCAGGCCTTGCCGACCGCGACTACTACTGCTACTCCTACTGCTGCTGTTCCTACTGTTGGACGGGTATATACTACAAACGCTCAACATACTGAAAAGGCTCCGAATTTGGTAAAAGGTATAATTTTCCTCTCTAATGTTGATTTGTCTGTGTTATTTGATTCGGGAGCAACGCATTCTTTTGTGGCGGACTATGTGGCTAAAGCGTTGGACTTAAGAGTAACACGAATGGTTCCTCCGATGCGTATTACTACCGCTACAGGAGAGGTGAGTGAATCGTCTTGGATTTGCAAAGATGTGAAGTTCACCTATTTAGGCAGGGGTTACACCATTGATTTAATTATCTTACCCCTGGCCTCTGTCAATTTGATATTGGGGATGGATTGGTTGTCTCGGAACTGCGCAATGATTGATTGCTACGGAAAGAGGTTGTTACTATCTCACGAGAGGCCGTCTGTTTGTCCGTCTTTGTATTTGTCTGTCAGTCAAACTGTGAAAGCCTTGAAGGCTGGAGATCTGGGTTATGTCCTTTTGGGCGGATTGGTGGGTGACAAAAAAGAGGAGATTTCTTCTATTCCGGTTGTTAATGAGTTTGAGGATGTATTCCCTGATGAGATACCGGAATTTCCGCCTGAGAGAGAGATTGAATTCTCGATTGACCTATTGCCTGGTGTGGGGCCGATCTCCTTGGCTCCATACCGGATGTCGCCACTTGAGTTGGCCGAGTTGAAGCAACACATTGAAGAACTATCTGCGAAGAATTTTATCAGGCCGAGTGTGTCTCCGTGGGGAGCACCGGTGATATTTGTGAAGAAAAAGGATGGTAGCATGAGATTGTGCACTGACTACCGACAGTTGAATAAAGTGACTATTAAGAACCGGTACCCGTTGCCGCGCATTGATGATTTATTAGATCAGTTGAGGGATGCCTGTGTGTTTTCGAAGATCGATCTCCGGTCCGGATATCACCAGATTCGGATTAAACCGGAGGATGTACCTAAAACAGCTTTCCGATCCAGATATGGACATTTTGAATATCAAGTGATTCCTTTTGGGCTTACTAATGCCCCTGCGGTGTTCATGGATTATATGAATCACATCTTTAAACCGTATTTGGACCAGTTCGTAATTGTATTTATTGATGACATCTTGATCTATTCTAAGAGTAAGGAGGAGCACACCGACCATTTGAGGACTGTGTTGCAGGTGTTGAAAGATAAGAGATTATATGCTAAACCGTCTAAGTGTGAATTCTGGTTATCTGAGGTGCAATTTTTGGGTCATGTTATTTCTGCAAGTGGTGTTGCAGTGGATCCAAGCAAGATTGAAGCGGTAAGCGACTGGGAACGACCTAAGACTGTGACTGAGATTAGAAGTTTTCTGGGGCTTGCTGGTTATTATCGCCGGTTTATATAGGGATTTTCTGCAATGGTTCTACCATTGACCCGATTGACACGAAAGGATACTCTTTTTGTGTGGACCCAGGAATGTGAGGACTGTTTTCTGTTACTCAAAGATAAGTTGACCACTGCTCCGGTGTTAACCTTGCCTGATCCGGAGGGTGAGTTTGTTTTATATTGTGATGCTTCTAAGAAAGGTTTAGGGAGCGTACTGATGCAGGAAGGAAAAGTGATTGCTTATGCGTCTAGGAAGTTAAGGCCGCATGAGGAGAATTATCCGACGCACGACTTAGAGCTGGCTGCTATTGTGTTTGCCTTAAAAATCTGGAGGCACTTTCTGTATGGGATGAAATCTGCTGTGTTCAGTGATCACAGAAGCTTAAAATATTTGTTTGATCAGAAGGAGCTGAATATGAGGCAGCGTAGATGGGTTGAATTCTTGAAAGATTATGACTTTGAGCTGAAATACCACCCGGGAAAGGCTAATGTTGTGGCAGATGCATTGAGTAGGAAGTCTGTCAATTTATCTCATATGATGATGTGGGACAATGAAATAATTGAACAATTTCGTGACATGAAAATAACGGATTTCTTTGCAGGGAGAATATGCGATATGGAGTTGACTCGAATTGAGAACGAGCTGCACGAGAAGATTAAAGAGACTCAAATTCGGAATGAAAGTATTAAATATTTGAAACGCCAGAGTGGCATATCTGTTAATGAACAGGGACTATTATTATATCAGGGCAGGATTGTTGTGCCCAAGGAACTTGCAGAGGAAGTTATGACTGAGGCCCATAAGGGTCAATATGCTATCCACCCAGGTGCCACAAAAATGTACCAAGATTTGAAAGTTAAGTTCTGGTGGCCTGGGATGAAAAGGGATGTTGCCGAGTACGTGTCTAAGTGCTTGGTTTGTCAGAAAGTAAAGATAGAGCATCAGAAACCTGCTGGATTACTTCAGCCGCTGGATATACCAGAATGGAAATGGGAGAGTATTTCGATGGATTTTGTTGTTGGATTGCCGCGAACTCAGGCTGGTTACAACTCGATTTGGGTTATTGTGGACCGACTTACGAAGTCTGCACATTTTCTACCAGTACGAGTGGATTTTACCACAGAGAAGTTGGCTACGTTGTATGTAAAGGAGATTGTTAGACTCCATGGGATACCGATTAGCATTGTCAGTGATCGGGACCCGAAGTTTACTTCACGCTTTTGGGGAGCTTTGCAGCAAGCTTTTGGCACTCAGCTTCGACTGAGCACTGCGTATCACCCGCAAACTGATGGTCAGACTGAGCGGACCATACAGACACTTGAGGATATGCTGAGAGCTTGCACATTGGAACAGGGTACTGCCTGGGATAAGTACTTGCCATTGGTGGAGTTTTCTTATAATAACAGTTTTCACTCCAGTCTGGGTATGGCACCGTATGAGGTATTGTATGGGAGGAGGTGTCGTACGCCCACTTGTTGGACTGAGGTAGGTGATAAAGAAAGATTTGGTCCGGATTTTGTGCAGGAAACAACAGTGCAAATTGAAATGATTAGAGAAAAATTGAAACAAGCACAGAATCTGCAGAAAAGCTACTATGACAATAAGCATAGACCACTGGAATTTGAGGAAGGTGACCATGTTTTTGTACGATTGTCTCCGGTCACGGGTGTTGGCCGTGCGCTGGGTGTGAGGAAGCTAAGTCCACGGTTCATTGGACCGTATCAAATTATGAAAAGAGTAGGATTGGTGGCCTATCAGCTTGCCTTACCCCCGCAATTATCCAATTTGCATGATGTTTTTCATGTGTCGCAGTTGCGGCGTTATGTTCCGGATGAATCACATGTGGTGATACCGGATAATATTGAAATCAGGGAGAACTTGAAGACTCCCGTTGGTCCTATTGCAATATTGGACCGCAGTGAAAAGAGACTGAGAAGTAAAATTATTCCCATGCTGAAGATTCAGTGGGAAGGCCGCACACCTGAGGAGGCTACTTGGGAGCGGGAGGACGAGATTCTCCGGCTGTATCCTGAGTTAGCGAGCAGGTATGATTTAATTTTGCGGACAAAATTTCTAAAAGGAGGGGTGAATATAACACCTCATAAACTTAAATGTGTATTTTATAGTATAATGTGAAATGAAAATTGATGGATTAGTGAAAATCCAAGAATTATGGCCAAAATGGGCAAAAAGGGCAAAATGGTAATTGACCAGCCATGTGTTCTGAGGCATAAAAAAATTGAGTTAGAGATTTCATATGACAAAAATAATGCTGGAAATGGAATCAGGGCGGAAAATTGAGTGAATAGGCAAATTTGGGAAAAATTGATGAATAGTGACTTTTTAAGTGTAAAATACTGCGGTATGAGTGTACCGATAAGTGTGAAATTTTTATAAATATTTTTAGGAAATAAAAATATGTCATGGACTAGAAAAATATGTAGATTAAGAATGTATGATCAGAAATTTTATCGGGATTAAAGTTAGATCGCGTGTGGGACCCGCGGGACCAAAACCCACTTGGCCCCAACACCTTTCCCCACGCCTTTCCTTCTTCTTTTCTTCTTTCTCCCGTGCGTCTCCTCCATTTGAAGAACAAGAACCCATTTCATCTCTCTTTTGCCATTTCTTCATTTCTCCACCAAATCACTTGGTTTTGGTGTTGAAATCTATTGTAAACAACCTTCTAAAGCCATTGGTGATACTCCCAAGCTTCGAAATCGTCTCCTTGCTGCGTTTTTGGACAAACTCAGATCCGACCATTGAGGTTTTTGGGTGTTTTTGGAGCTTTTGATCTTCCTTTGGATTAGTGAAGCCTTGGTGGTGTGTCTACCATAGATTGTGAGTATATTTGTGGTATGTTTATGGTTGATTTTGTAGATCTAGAAATTTATGCACTAAGTCTTTAATCTTAGATGTGTGATGATAGAGAGCCCAAATGGAAAAATGCTATTAGATGAAAATGCCCAAATGGTTGATTTTGGTGAAAAAGTTAGATTTTTAACTTAGGAAAATTTGTGGAAATTTCATGAAATTTGAGGTTTGGTGTAATTTGGAATTGTTGATCGTTGTAGGGTGCCTCACACGGACGTGATTGTGAAAGATTGATTTGGAGCATACGTGTGGAACGGATTTGTTAGTGTTGAGGTAACCTTTGGAACTGGGGTTTAGTCCCTTGTGTGCTCCACCACACCTAGTGGAAGGTTGTGGTTGGATTTTGTGTTTATGGCATTGTGTGATTATGTGCTTGTATGCCATATTGCTTGAATTGTGTGAAAATTGTTTGGTCACTGGCCAGTTGACGTGTGTTGGTTTGGACATCCGCTGGATAATTCCATTGGGAATGCCAGTTGGGTTTTGCCGTGGGGTCGACTCTGGGAGCGACACCAGGATGATCCAAACGTGGGACTTCCGCTGGATAGGGCTCATGAGGAGTTCCAGTTGGGTTTTGCCATGGAGTCTTCTCAACCATGGGAGAGGCGCCAGGAATGTCTCGGGAGTTATATGATGGAGTCCTTGAACGTAAAATCCAATTGTGGATGTTCTCGGTTTGTCTCCAGTTGTTGGTGATATTGTATGTCATGCATATTATATGATGTTATATTTGCACATTGAGTGAGCCATGGAGTGGAGAAAGCCTCTAGCTCCATTGGTTTACTGAGATATATTTGTATATCTCACCCCGTGTTTGGGGGACCACATTTCAGGGCATTATGAGCCGGGAGGAGCTTCGGGCAAGAAGCCCGCTTAGTGGACAGCGGATTGCATGTGGTGCCGTGAGCTTGCATGACATTTTGGAGGAGACATGGAGTGCACATAGCATGCCATTTAGTATTTTGAGACTTAGGTCATGAACATATTGCATGATGTGATTTCCATGCTTTTGTAGTGTTCATGATTACCTTCTAAGTCTTGTTTATTGCTTTTATTCATGCCATGGATAAATTTTGTATTTTGAGTGAGCATGGGACTTGTCCATTGCCACATTTCTTGTATTTGAAGCCTTGGCATCTTATGTTGTAAATTGGTCCATTCTTGTTGTAAAATGGCCATGATCTTAAAGACTTTGTAAATGATGCATGATTGAATGAAAATGCATGATGGAAGGGCCTAGAGCCTACATTAGGGTATGTGTAAGTGTTGTGTGGAGTATTAAGGTGTTAGGGATGGGTTACACAACTCCTTTTGGACTGAAAATGCTGTAATCTGTCATTTTTACTGCATAGTAATCGATTACCCAAGCATGGTAATCGATTACCATGCAACAGGGGACGAAATAAATGCTACTGTCTGCCTGATAATCGATTACCAGAGGCTTGGTAATCAATTACCAAGTGGAGTAATCGATTACCCAAGCTTGGTAATCGATTACCAGAGAACAGGGGATGAAAAATTGGCTACTGCCTCATTTTTGACTGGTGGTAATCGATTACCACCCACTGGTAATCGATTACCACAGTGTAAATTTCGAAAATTCAGGTTTTACTAGACTAAAAGAAAGGGGCTTAACTTGGTGTGTAGAACTCCAAATGGTGCGCGGTTTGAAACCACGCGTAGCTAATATAAAGGGCTATAACATGGTAAGATGTGAGAGTAAGATGATGAGTTTAAATGAGTTGAATAAAAAGAAAGATTAGTGATGTTAGTAAACTGAATGATTCCGCGAATTGCATTTACAATTATAGTGTTGTTTTAATTGATTACTGTAACAGCCCGTGTTAACCCGGATTGTTAACATACTATCGTATTAAGCCATGCTTAATAAAAATGCGGAATAACTTTTTCTTTAATTCAATTATGACGTCATTAACCTTAGCCAACTTGATTACTTAATCAATTTCATAAAATACTTCCTGTGTGTAAATTGCAAGACCACTAACTGAAATACCTCATATATAAATAATAAGTGAGTATCTAAAGCCACAGGACTACAACACGTAGCCTGGGTCAAAATCCTGATACTTTAATTACAACATCGAATTAAAAGACAACAGTCAAACCATGTGGCATGGACAAACCCCATGCTCACCAAATAAGGCAACACTGCCCAATAACAGTCTCAACATATAACTCAAACAAAGCGGAAAACATAACAGCAGTCAATCCAGCAGAACAGCATATCATAATATCAACTCAGCTCTGGCCTCCTGCCACCTGAGCCCTCAACATTACCTGATCCTGAAATAAGCGTCCCCAAACGTGGGGTGAGATCTCTAACAAGAAATCTCAGTAAGACAAGGGGTCCTCAAGGAGTTTCCACCCCAAGCTCACTTACATGTGTAATATAAGTTCAAAAACAGTATTTACAATATAAGTTCCAAAACTATGCGATGCAGCAATTAATCATGCCATGTGTGTTTATCAAATCTACTGGCCAGAGAAATGTAGGAATACGTCTATACCTACATGAGTACATGGACGCTACCTGTACCTCACCCACAGCCTCACCATCTTGTATGTACTACATACTCAGGCTTACCGTATAGGTGGACACCACATGCATCTCATAAAAGCACATTGCACATAAATAGCTCAACAACATTTCCAAAATATTAAAGCATGTAACACAGCTGCATAAACCCATCCCCATGGGACATGGTGGAACAACAAAATGGCTAAACCGAGGACACGAAAGCTTACCTTGCAAGCTAGCTATCCAAGCCAAGAGTCCAACCACTCACAAGTCCAAAAACAGCAGTATCACAATCTGATATGGACCAATAATACATCAATATTTATGCACCACAAGCATACAACTTAAAGACTACGCCTTTCCTTTACGTTTTACGTCTTAAGGCTTCCAGCAAAGCCATAAGCCCTTAATCATATGATTCAGACTTAGTTCATTAATTACAGAAGTTAAACTTCCTTAAACTAGGGTCCACAAACCCCCAATAGCTTACTGTTCATACAGCACAGCTACTGTCTGCGCAAACCCAGGATATCCGGATATCATGAGGGACATATCCGGATATGCCATATCCGGATATCACACTGGACATATCCGGATATGCCATATCCGGATACCCAGATCCCATATCCGGATATCAATATCCGGATACCATATCCGGATACTGATATCCGGATATCTGTTCGACAAATATCCGGATATCTCACGACAGAATGCAGTTTCTGCATTTCGTGAATATCCATCCCAAAGATCCAACTTTTAACACATGTACACGTTAAAGCATGCATCTTTAAGCATAAATGAGTTCACTTATGTGTTGGTTATGTGTTAAACCCATTAACATACCAAGATACCACCTTTAGGCCATAAAAACACATGATCAAGTTAAGGTGACTTACCCCAAAGCTTAGTCAGTAGTTCAAGGTGTCTATGGAGCTCTCAATACTGCACACAAGTCCAGCACACCCAAGGACACGAAAATGCCACACCAAAGGTTGGTTCTTGGCACCAAAGGAGGCTTCTTGAAACCTCTAATGGCATGAACAATGGTTCATAACCATGGAGACAACACCACAGCCCACTAACACCCCTCACCCAGCACCTCAACTCAGAAAAGGTGACACCACACTCACACAAGACACACTCTAGTTGCTTGGAAGAAGGAATGGTGAAGAAGATTGAAGAAGGAAGGTCACCAAGCTCACAAATGGTGAAAGAGAGCAATGAAACAGTGCCAAACTCTCAGAAAACTCAGCCTCTCACGTAGGAATAGTGGCTGCCTAGGGTTGTGTGCCTTAGTGTGTCTATTTATAGGCACATGGCCACTTAGCGCGCAGTATTAGCCTTAATAGCAAAGTAAAAGATCTTGATCCCAAACTTTGGAATCTAGACCTACGCATTTTTCTAAGAATTGTCATATTTTTATTTTATTTTTCGGAGCACCTTTCCGGTACGCGCTTTTCCATAGCCAGTATCAGTTCTGGCATCAGATTACGTCATTTTGACTTGAAACTTGTTTTACAAGTCCTACATAATATTATTAGTAATTATCATGCATTCGTTATAATTTTCCGGGATACTTTTCCGGTACGCATTTATACCGAGTAGCAGAACCGGTATCTGCGCTTTTCTTCCGAAAAGCGACTTTCAGCATTCTTACTCACTAATTGTAATTATTTAAGCCTCATAATAATTATTAAGGTCAATTATGGAATTATTTCCTAATTATCATAATTAATTTACTAATTACCTTAATTAACGGTGCGGGTTCTTACATTCACCCCACCTTTTTAAGGATTTTGTCCTCAAAATCAGAAACATACCTGTCTCGAAAGTCGGGATACTGTCGGAGAAGCTCATCCTCTCGCTCCCACGTGCACTCCTCGGGACTACGCCCAGTCCACTGCACCTTGACCATCGGAATGATCTTGCTTCTAAGCTGTTTCTCGACTCGATCGAGAATCTTGAGTGGTCCGACGGGAGTCTTTAGGTTCTCCCGAACCTCCACATCATCCGGCTGCACCACGTGCGAAGGGTCTGCTATGTACTTCCGAAGCTGAGACACGTGGAACACGTCGTGGATGTTGGCTAGGTTCGGAGGCAAGGCGAGTCGATAGGCAACTGGTCCTACTCTACCAAGGATCTGGTAGGGCCCAATGAATCGCGGGCTCAACTTCCTCACTCCGAGTGCCCGTCCAACACCGGTGACAGGTGAAAGTTTCACAAACACGTGCTCACCCTCACTGAATTCCACTGGTCGATGCTTGACATCATAGTAGCTTTTCTGGCGATTCTGCGCCTGCTTCAACTTTTCCCTGATCATCTGGATCTGTAGGGTAGTATCTTGGACAAAGTCCAAGCCAAACAGCTCCTTGTCTCCAACCTCAGACCAGCAGGTAGGAGTCCGACACCTCCTACCATACAGCGCCTCGTAGGGTGCCATGCCCAGACTAGCATGAAAACTGTTGTTGTACGAGAATTCTACCAACGGAAGGTACCTATCCCATGCAGAACCCTGCTCCAACGTGCAAGCTCTCAACATGTCCTCCAATGTCTGGATGGTCCGCTCAGTCTGTCCGTCAGTCTGAGGGTGATAGGCGGTACTCAATCTCAACTGCGTACCAAAAGCCTCCTGCAGCGCCTCCCAGAACCGAGATGTGAACTTCGGGTCCCTATCACTGATGATACTCTCGGGCACCCCGTGAAGCCTCACAATCTCGCGGACGTATAGCTTGGCCAACTGCTCTGTAGTGAAGCTCACCTTCACTGGAAGAAAATGGGCAGACTTGGTCAATATGTCCACAATGACCCAGATAGAGTCACAACCAGTCTGAGTTTTAGGCAATCCCACTACGAAGTCCATGGAAATACTCTCCCACTTCCACTGTGGAATCTCCAGAGGTTGAAGTTTACCAGACGGTTTCTGGTGCTCAATTTTCACTTTCTGACAAATAAGGCATTTGGACACGTAGACCGCTATGTCCTTCTTCATGCCCGGCCACCAAAAGTTTCTTTTTAAGTCCTGGTACATCTTCGTGGCACCAGGGTGGATAGTAAACCGGCCCTTATGAGCCTCTGCCATAACCTCTTCGGTCAATGGCCCTCGAGGAATAACAATCCTCTTCTGGAACAGCAGCAATCCATCCTCATTCCAAGACACACCGTCCTGGTTCTTCACATAATCAAGGCACTCTCTTTGAACTTGCGCCTCTTTGATCTTTTCCATCAGCTCATTAATCACTTCTGCTGTTTCCATCTCAAGCAGTGCACCCCCAAACAAGGAGTTCACTCTCAAGTCTCTGAACTTCTCGATCACCTCGTAGTCGCTCATCATTAAGCTGGATAAGCTCACGGATTTCCGACTCAAAGCATCGGCTACCACATTGGCCTTGCCAGGATGGTACCTCAACTCAAAGTCGTAGTCCTTCAAGAACTCCATCCATCTTCGTTGTCTCATGTTCAACTCCTTCTGGTCAAACAGATATTTCAGGCTCTTGTGATCACTGAATACAGCAAACTTCATGCCAAACAGGTAATGCCTCCAAATCTTGAAAGCAAAAACAATGGCTGCCAACTCCAAGTCGTGAGTCGGGTAGTTCTCCTCATGAGGTTTCAACTGTCTTGAAGCGTAAGCAACCGCTTTCCCTTTCTGCATCAGCACACAGCCTAGCCCTTTACCAGAGGCATCGCAGTATAACTCAAACTGTTCCGCAGGATCAGGAAGAACTAACACCGGAGCAGTAGTCAGTCTCTCCTTCAACTCCTGGAAACACTCCTCACACTCATGTGTCCACACGAATGGAGTCTCCTTTCGGGTAAGGCGAGTCATCGGTAGCACCATCTTGGAGAATCCCTCCATGAACCTCCTGTAGTACCCTGCCAAACCCAAGAAGCTTCTCACTTCTGTAACCGTCTTGGGCCTCTCCCAATCCATCACGGCCTCAATCTTATTAGGATCAACTGCAACTCCATCAGCGGAAATCACATGACCCAGAAATTTCACCGCCTTGAGCCAAAACTCACATTTTGACGGCTTAGCATATAGCTTTTTCTCTTTCAACACTTGCAAAACAATCTTCAAGTGCTCAGTATGCTCCTTCTCCGTCTTGGAGTAAATCAAGATGTCGTCAATGAAGACGATCACAAACTGATCCAGGTACGGCTGGAAGATCCTGTTCATGTAGTCCATGAACACTGCGGGTGCATTGGTGAGTCCAAACGGAATCACCAAGTACTCATAGTGTGCCCGTACCTCGAGCGAAACGCTGTCTTTGGGACATCCTCCGGCTTTACCCGTATCTGATGGTAACCGGACCGGAGATCAATCTTGGAATACACGCAAGCACCCCTGAGCTGATCCAGCAAATCATCAATGCGTGGAAGAGGGTACTTGTTCTTGATTGTCACCTTGTTCAACTGTCTGTAGTCGGTGCACAACCGCATGGTCCCATCTTTCTTTTTCACAAAAATGACCGGTGCTCCCCAGGGAGACACACTCGGCCGAATAAAATCTTTCGCTGAAAGCTCCTCAATATGCTTCTTCAGCTCCGCCAACTCTGGTGGCGACATCTGGTATGGAGCCAACGATATAGGCCCCACACCAGGCAATAAATCGATGGAGAACTCTATCTCCCTCTGCGGTGGAAACTCAGGAATCTCCTCGGGAAACACCTCGAGGAATTCCCTCACCACAGGAATGCCAGTGAGATCCTCCTGTGTCCCACTCACCAAACCTCCCAACATGACATAGCCAAATGCCCCTGCTCTCAAGGCCCTCCTCGCCTGCAGGACTGAAATGAACGGTGAGGAACTGGCTGTGGACCCACCCGGAGACATCACCACTTTCTTGGCACAACAATCAATCAATGCACAGTTTCTGGACAACCAATCCATGCCCAGAATAATCTCAAGGTTGGCCATCGGTAATCCTATCAGATCTACCGAGAAGTCACGGCCATCCCACTGAAACGCTACATCGCGATGAACAGTGGAGGTCAAACATTTTTCTCCGGTGGCGGTGGTCACCCGCATCGGTGGAGAAAGCACATCACTGGGCAACTCAAGCCCCACAGCAATAGGGGTAGCAACAAAAGAGTGAGTTGCCCCGGAATCAAAAAGCACATCAATAGCTGAACCACCAATGGTGACAGTACCTCTGACCAGGTTCGGAGGTCTGTCCGACTGCTGGCGATCCAACGTATACACACGCCCCGTAGTAGGTGGCACTGCTGGTGCCCCAGTAGGAACCATCTGCAATGGCACAGCCTGCACTGCAGCAACTCTCGCCGTCGGGCAATCTCTGGAATAGTGGCCCTCCTTGCCACACTGGAAACAAATCAGCTGACCGGTAGAACACGGCCCAAAGTGTGACTTCCCGCATCCCGAGCATCTAGGAGCAGGAGGTCTAGCTGCGTTCCCTTGAGTAGCAGTCTTTCTAAACTGATTTGGCGCTTGCTTAGCCGCCAACTGTTTGCCCTTGCCCTTGTTTGCAAAATTTTTGTTCTTCCAGGTAGTAGAACCGCCAGTACTCTGTGGTACTTCAATCTTGGCCTTCTTGGCCTGACTCGCACGGCAATAGTCCTCGATGTCGCGGCACTGCTGAACCAACGCCCCGAAGTCCCTCGAAGCAGAACCAGCAAGATGTCCGGCTATATCCTCATTGAGTCCCCTCCGGAACTTGGCCGCAAGAAAAACGGGAGTCGGCCTCGCCATGCGGAAATGAGCGAACTTGACCAGCTCATTAAACTTGGCCAGGTACTCGTCGACAGACAGCGAGCCCTGTACCAACCGGTCAAACTCTCCCTGCTTCCTCTCCTGTGAGTCATAGGGAAAGTACTGACCCAGAAAGCTCTCCTCGAAGAATGGCCACGAAATCACATGGCCCTGCATCTCGTAGATGTGAGAAAGGTTGGTCCACCAATCATGGGCCTCGCCCTCCAGCATGTAAGTGGCGAACAACAGCTTCTGCGGATCGGTGCACTGCATGATCCGGAAAATCTTGTCCAGAGCCTGAAGCCATCTGGCAGCAGCAATGGGATCATAAGATCCGTCGAAAGTAGGTGGCTTATGCTTGCGGAAAGCATTCAGCCGGCGATCGATCTCGTCACGATCCTCAGCAAATACGGGGATAGTCTGCATAGCCCCCGTCAAGTGACTGCCCTCACCCATCTGACTCTGGGTGTCCTCCTGTTGACTAGGCGGAGGTGGAGGCGGTGGCGGCGGTGGAGGTGGTGGAGGACACTGGCCAGCAGCAGGACCAGCCCTCAACTCCTCCAACATGACCCTCATCATAGTCATGTTGGCCATCCGGTTCTCCTCCAGAACCTCTGCCGTGGCTTGCCGGTTCGCATCTCGAACAGCGTCCAGCATCGCCTGGTTTGCCAGCCTCGTGGCTTCCTGGTCGGCTAGTCGGGCCGCCTGCATCTCAGCCAATGCAGCCAGGATAGGATCCGATTGATCCTCGCTCGTACTCGTGTTCCTCCTTGGTGGCACCATGACTCTGCACAAGTTACACAAAGAATGAGTTGATCAGGCCCACGCCATGTGGTCACATATGCATCATCATAACACACACCAATCAGAGAGAACGCAAAGTAGACACGCAACGACACATCCTAAGTTATTGCAATACATACAGGCTTTTCCCTAGAAAGTGCTCTGATACCATAAAATGTAACAGCCCGTGTTAACCCGGATTGTTAACATACTATCGTATTAAGCCATGCTTAATAAAAATGCGGAATAACTTTTTCTTTAATTCAATTATGACGTCATTAACCTTAGCCAACTTGATTACTTAATCAATTTCATAAAATACTGCCTGTGTGTAAATTGCAAGACCACTAACTGAAATACCTCATATATAAATAATAAGTGAGTATCTAAAGCCACAGGACTACAACACGTAGCCTGGGTCAAAATCCTGATACTTTAATTACAACATCGAATTAAAAGACAACAGTCAAACCATGTGGCATGGACAAACCCCATGCTCACCAAATAAGGCAACACTGCCCAATAACAGTCTCAACATATAACTCAAACAAAGCGGAAAACATAACAGCAGTCAATCCAGCAGAACAGCATATCATAATATCAACTCAGCTCTGGCCTCCTGCCACCTGAGCCCTCAACATTACCTGATCCTGAAATAAGCGTCCCCAAACGTGGGGTGAGATCTCTAACAAGAAATCTCAGTAAGACAAGGGGTCCTCAAGGAGTTTCCACCCCAAGCTCACTTACATGTGTAATATAAGTTCAAAAACAGTATTTACAATATAAGTTCCAAAACTATGCGATGCAGCAATTAATCATGCCATGTGTGTTTATCAAATCTACTGGCCAGAGAAATGTAGGAATACGTCTATACCTACATGAGTACATGGACGCTACCTGTACCTCACCCACAGCCTCACCATCTTGTATGTACTACATACTCAGGCTTACCGTATAGGTGGACACCACATGCATCTCATAAAAGCACATTGCACATAAATAGCTCAACAGCATTTCCAAAATATTAAAGCATGTAACACAGCATGCATAAACCCATCCCCATGGGACATGGTGCAACAACAAAATGGCTAAACCGAGGACACGAAGCTAGCTATCCAAGCCAAGAGTCCAACCACTCACAAGTCCAAAAACAGCAGTATCACAATCTGATATGGACCAATAATACATCAATATTTATGCACCACAAGCATACAACTTAAAGACTACGCCTTTCCTTTACGTTTTACGTCTTAAGGCTTCCAGCAAAGCCATAAGCCCTTAATCATATGATTCAGACTTAGTTCATTAATTACAGAAGTTAAACTTCCTTAAACTAGGGTCCACAAACCCCCAATAGCTTACTGTTCATACAGCACAGCTACTGTCTGCGCAAACCCAGGATATCCGGATATCATGAGGGACATATCCGGATATGCCATATCCGGATATCACACTGGACATATCCGGATATGCCATATCCGGATACCCAGATCCCATATCCGGATATCAATATCCGGATACCATATCCGGATACTGATATCCGGATATCTGTTCGACAAATATCCGGATATCTCACGACAGAATGCAGTTTCTGCATTTCGTGAATATCCATCCCAAAGATCCAACTTTTAACACATGTACACGTTAAAGCATGCATCTTTAAGCATAAATGAGTTCACTTATGTGTTGGTTATGTGTTAAACCCATTAACATACCAAGATACCACCTTTAGGCCATAAAAACACATGATCAAGTTAAGGTGACTTACCCCAAAGCTTAGTCAGTAGTTCAAGGTGTCTATGGAGCTCTCAATACTGCACACAAGTCCAGCACACCCAAGGACACGAAAATGCCACACCAAAGGTTGGTTCTTGGCACCAAAGGAGGCTTCTTGAAACCTCTAATGGCATGAACAATGGTTCATAACCATGGAGACAACACCACAGCCCACTAACACCCCTCACCCAGCACCTCAACTCAGAAAAGGTGACACCACACTCACACAAGACACACTCTAGTTGCTTGGAAGAAGGAATGGTGAAGAAGATTGAAGAAGGAAGGTCACCAAGCTCACAAATGGTGAAAGAGAGCAATGAAACAGTGCCAAACTCTCAGAAAACTCAGCCTCTCACGTAGGAATAGTGGCTGCCTAGGGTTGTGTGCCTTAGTGTGTCTATTTATAGGCACATGGCCACTTAGCGCACAGTATTAGCCTTAATAGCAAAGTAAAAGATCTTGATCCCAAACTTTGGAATCTAGACCTACGCATTTTTCTAAGAATTGTCATATTTTTATTTTATTTTTCGGAGCACCTTTCCGGTACGCGCTTTTCCATAGCCAGTATCAGTTCTGGCATCAGATTACGTCATTTTGACTTGAAACTTGTTTTACAAGTCCTACATAATATTCTAGTAATTATCATGCATTCGTTATAATTTTCCGGGATACTTTTCCGGTACGCATTTATACCGAGTAGCAGAACCGGTATCTGCGCTTTTCTTCCGAAAAGCGACTTTCAGCATTCTTACTCACTAATTGTAATTATTTAAGCCTCATAATAATTATTAAGGTCAATTATGGAATTATTTCCTAATTATCATAATTAATTTACTAATTACCTTAATTAACGGTGCGGGTTCTTACATTTACGGAAAAGGTTATTGTTATAAAAAGGAATATGATAAAAGAAAAAAGTTGCCGTAATTTAATTAACCCAATTACTGTGATTGTAACTGCGCTTAATATCATAATCAATGTTAACAATACCGGTACGTAACGGGCTGTTACATTTTATGGTATCAGAGCAGTTTTGTGAGGGAAACTCTGATTGTGTATGTTTGTATCTTGTGTGCCATAGCTATCTGTGAACTATTTATGATTAATGTATATGTGATTCCTCAGTGTGGGTCTGATCAACTCATTCCTTTGTGTTACATGTACAGATATCATGAGTAGGGCGCGTGGTCGCCGTGGGGCACGTGGTGCAGGTCCTTTGCCACCGGATCCGGTCACTGCAGTCCTGAATGCTCTGCAGGCGGAGACGGCTGCAAATAGAAATATGACTGAAAACCTGATGAAGACTAATCAGGATATGATGCAGGCCTTTATGGCTGAGATGAGGGCTGATAGAAACCGTCCTAGGAGGGATAATTCACCTCCACACACGGCTACGGTGACTCCTACACCGACGCCATCTGTTACTCCTCAACAAGGGGAGAGTGGGGCTAGTCACCACACTGGTGAGGCTAGTCATCATACCACTGACCCTAGCTATGTTCCTGATCCGTCATCTGTTGCCCAATCCACTGGGGCTGCGGGACAGGTAGTTGATAATGCTGATGATGAGCGTAGGCTCATATCCTTTAGGAAACATAAGCCACCCGCTTTTCTGGGGTCAAGGTGTTAGCATATGGGTGTCCTAGAGACAATCTTTTGATTAAATAAAGGACACTAGATGTAGAACTTTGTTTGTCGCAAATAAATGAAAGCACTATTTATTCAGTTTCATATTGTGTCTCGATATTACTGTTAATATTATATGAACGAACTGGATAAACCCCTTGGAATAGAACAGGTATCTCTTGAGTATCTGTGATGAGATCACGATCATGAGGATTCAAGGATATTGCATGTCTATTCCTAATTATATGTTCCTAGTCTAGAGACACTGAGTTTGGGGATCAGTGATCTCGAGTAAAGACTAGTACGACTTATCTACTTGTATATGGATACAAGGTAAAGACCTCATGAGCTGCAGATATGGAGATATCTTAGCTAAAGTCGTGGGTGGACCTATAAGAGTATAGCTCGCACTGAACAGACCCAAAAGAGACTCTATGAGGAAATCTCACAGATAGTGTCATTAGAGTAATCTCTTTATGTTTGGGTATGTCTTTCCTTAGACCAGAAGTTATTACCTAGACTGTGTTCTTGAAGGCATGTTTTGATTGTATGCCTCGTCTGCCTGAAACATGGAGACTCATAGGTATGCTATTGGGCGTGTCCTTAAAGGGCACAGGGCTAGGGTAATAAGCTGAAGGAATTCGTCAAATCTCTGTGAGAGGTTAGGTTATCTGTAAACCGGAGAAATCGGGATGACATTTACAGGGACTCGGGAATCTATGCATAGTAAAAGAGATCATGAGATGATCTGCCTTTAGAGTCAGTAAATTGAAGATTCCCTATTTCAAATAAAGCTTACCCTAAACCGCAGGGGTTGATACATTTCCTTACCCTAGGTTAATGGGAAGATAACCGAGACGAAGGGATATACATACGGTAACCAAATATGTGCAATAGGTTGATCAAGTCATTAATCTGACTAGTTCTGGGGCAACAAAGCATTGCTAGTGCTCTGTGTTGTCATTAATTGGGTTGTGGGCTTGTTGGGCCCAAGCTCAGTTATGTCAGAAGCTAAGTTGGACCTAATGGGTCACACACTAACACCTTGTAGTCATGATGGACTAGCTTTAAAGGTATTGGGCCTAATAATGGTTGTTAGCCCAAGAAGCTGTTTGGAAGCCCACCTAAATGGGTGGGTGGTGCATGGAGTTTAGTAATGGGCTTGGATAGTCCAAGCCATTACTAATTAATTTAATTAGTTAAATTAATAATCAAATATTTGAATTTCGAATTTTGAATTTGAAATTTGAATTTAGAATTTGAATTTCGAAATTCGAATTTTGAATTTGAAATTTGAAATTTGAAATTTGAATGAAATTTGAATTTGGATTTGAATTTTGAAATTCGAATTTTGAATTTGAAATTTGAAATTTTGAATTTTTTTGAATTTTGAATTTGAATGTTTGAACGATTGAATTCAAGTGTATTAATTGGTTTTGAAAAGTTGTTTGAATTCAAGTGTTTGAACTTCCTTGGCTGTTTTCGAATTTTAATTGGTTTTCCAAACAGAATACCTAGCCTCCACCTTCACCACTTGTGCGCATAGCAAGCCTCACTGTAGTGTTCATCTGGTGGCTTTCAAGAAAGGGTTCTTGCATCATTGACGAATGGTGGTGTGGATCACCATTAGAGGGTTTGAACCCTTCAAGCCTGACATCTGATCTCCCTGACTGATCAGGCCAAAAACAAGGTAACATCATGCTGTCTTAAAGCATGAACCTATGTGTGCATGTATGTTCCGCAGTAAAAATTTTTGTTTTACACCTTACATGCATCGGCCTTCAAAGGCCAGTTTACTTTCACAAGGGACCCGAAGGAGGTTACTGCTTGGCTGAGGGGAATGGATAAGATTTTCCAAGTGATGAGATGCCAAGATCCACAAAAATTGTTGTATTCTGTTTATATGCTGGAGGGTGACGCCCAGGAGTGGTGGGACAATGTGTCGCCCATATGCTATTCAGGGTGAGATTATTTCTTGGACTATGTTTGAAGGATTATTTCATGAAGAATATTTTCCCCGCGATGTTCGGGAGGCAAAGCAAGGTGAGTTTGATAGTCTTGTGCAGGGAGTCATGACTGTGGATGCCTATGTGGCAAAATTTAATGAATTGGTAAAATTTGCAAATTATGGAGGTACTCTACCTACTCCGGAGTTCTTGTCAGCTAAATTTCAAAGAGGGCTGAATGAAAAGATTGCTAAAAGAATGTCGAATACTGCAGTGAGAAACTTTGCTGACTTGGTGACCCAATGCAAGAGGGTCGAGACTGTTTATGGTAGGTATCCGAAGTCTGATTCGGCAAAAGAGCAAGAGATTAAGAGGACACCTGGTCCTTCAGGAAATACTAATAGAGGAGGCTTCAATAATAATAGGGGTAGGGGGTTACATGTAAGGTAGCCTCCTGGTCAATTCAAGAGGGGTGGAACCCCTGGTGGTGGTG
>JAVKPL010007532.1:5000-12500 GCA_032173675.1 Gastrolobium villosum
CAATGAATAACATAACTCCACACATAACAGCCTCATTACTTTATAACTAACTCATTAATATCATCCAAGTTTCATCCCGCATCGCAATCCTCTTCATTGATCTGAATAACATAACTCCACACGTAACAGCCTCATTACTTTATAACTGACTCATTAATCATTGATATGAATAACATAACTCCACACATAACAGCCTCATTACTTTATAACTAACTCATTAATATCATCCAAGTTTCATCCCGCATCGCAATCCTCTTCATTGATCTGAATAACATAACTCCACACGTAACAGCCTCATTACTTTATAACTGACTCATTAATCATTGATATGAATAACATAACTCCACACATAACAGCCTCATTACTTTATAACTAACTCATTAATATCATCCAAGTTTCATCCCGCATCGCAATCCTCTTCATTGATCTGAATAACTTAACTCCACACGTAACAGCCTCATTACTTTATAACTGACTCATTAATCATTGATATGAATAACATAACTCCACACATAACAGCCTCATTACTTTATAACTAACTCATTAATATCATCCAAGTTTCATCCCGCATCGCAATCCTCTTCATTGATCTGAATAACATAACTCCACACGTAACAGCCTCATTACTTTATAACTGACTCATTAATCATTGATATGAATAACATAACTCCACACATAACAGCCTCATTACTTTATAACTAACTCATTAATATCATCCAAGTTTCATCCCGCATCGCAATCCTCTTCATTGATCTGAATAACATAACTCCACACGTAACAGCCTCATTACTTTATAACTGACTCATTAATCATTGATATGAATAACATAACTCCACACATAACAGCCTCATTACTTTATAACTAACTCATTAATATCATCCAAGTTTCATCCCGCATCGCAATCCTCTTCATTGATCTGAATAACATAACTCCACACGTAACAGCCTCATTACTTTATAACTGACTCATTAATCATTGATATGAATAACATAACTCCACACATAACAGCCTCATTACTTTATAACTAACTCATTAATATCATCCAAGTTTCATCCCGCATCGCAATCCTCTTCATTGATCTGAATAACTTAACTCCACACGTAACAGCCTCATTACTTTATAACTGACTCATTAATCATTGATATGAATAACATAACTCCACACATAACAGCCTCATTACTTTATAACTAACTCATTAATATCATCCAAGTTTCATCCCGCATCGCAATCCTCTTCATTGATCTGAATAACATAACTCCACACGTAACAGCCTCATTACTTTATAACTGACTCATTAATCATTGATATGAATAACATAACTCCACACATAACAGCCTCATTACTTTATAACTAACTCATTAATATCATCCAAGTTTCATCCCGCATCGCAATCCTCTTCATTGATCTGAATAACATAACTCCACACGTAACAGCCTCATTACTTTATAACTGACTCATTAATCATTGATATGAATAACATAACTCCACACATAACAGCCTCATTACTTTATAACTAACTCATTAATATCATCCAAGTTTCATCCCGCATCGCAATCCTCTTCATTGATCTGAATAACTTAACTCCACACGTAACAGCCTCATTACTTTATAACTGACTCATTAATCATTGATATGAATAACATAACTCCACACATAACAGCCTCATTACTTTATAACTAACTCATTAATATCATCCAAGTTTCATCCCGCATCGCAATCCTCTTCATTGATCTGAATAACATAACTCCACACGTAACAGCCTCATTACTTTATAACTGACTCATTAATCATTGATATGAATAACATAACTCCACACATAACAGCCTCATTACTTTATAACTAACTCATTAATATCATCCAAGTTTCATCCCGCATCGCAATCCTCTTCATTGATCTGAATAACTTAACTCCACACGTAACAGCCTCATTACTTTATAACTGACTCATTAATCATTGATATGAATAACATAACTCCACACATAACAGCCTCATTACTTTATAACTAACTCATTAATATCATCCAAGTTTCATCCCGCATCGCAATCCTCTTCATTGATCTGAATAACATAACTCCACACGTAACAGCCTCATTACTTTATAACTGACTCATTAATCATTGATATGAATAACATAACTCCACACATAACAGCCTCATTACTTTATAACTAACTCATTAATATCATCCAAGTTTCATCCCGCATCGCAATCCTCTTCATTGATCTGAATAACATAACTCCACACGTAACAGCCTCATTACTTTATAACTGACTCATTAATCATTGATATGAATAACATAACTCCACACATAACAGCCTCATTACTTTATAACTAACTCATTAATATCATCCAAGTTTCATCCCGCATCGCAATCCTCTTCATTGATCTGAATAACATAACTCCACACGTAACAGCCTCATTACTTTATAACTGACTCATTAATCATTGATATGAATAACATAACTCCACACATAACAGCCTCATTACTTTATAACTAACTCATTAATATCATCCAAGTTTCATCCCGCATCGCAATCCTCTTCATTGATCTGAATAACATAACTCCACACGTAACAGCCTCATTACTTTATAACTGACTCATTAATCATTGATATGAATAACATAACTCCACACATAACAGCCTCATTACTTTATAACTAACTCATTAATATCATCCAAGTTTCATCCCGCATCGCAATCCTCTTCATTGATCTGAATAACTTAACTCCACACGTAACAGCCTCATTACTTTATAACTGACTCATTAATCATTGATATGAATAACATAACTCCACACATAACAGCCTCATTACTTTATAACTAACTCATTAATATCATCCAAGTTTCATCCCGCATCGCAATCCTCTTCATTGATCTGAATAACATAACTCCACACGTAACAGCCTCATTACTTTATAACTGACTCATTAATCATTGATATGAATAACATAACTCCACACATAACAGCCTCATTACTTTATAACTAACTCATTAATATCATCCAAGTTTCATCCCGCATCGCAATCCTCTTCATTGATCTGAATAACATAACTCCACACGTAACAGCCTCATTACTTTATAACTGACTCATTAATCATTGATATGAATAACATAACTCCACACATAACAGCCTCATTACTTTATAACTAACTCATTAATATCATCCAAGTTTCATCCCGCATCGCAATCCTCTTCATTGATCTGAATAACATAACTCCACACGTAACAGCCTCATTACTTTATAACTGACTCATTAATCATTGATATGAATAACATAACTCCACACATAACAGCCTCATTACTTTATAACTAACTCATTAATATCATCCAAGTTTCATCCGCATCGCAATCCTCTTCATTGATCTGAATAACATAACTCCACACGTAACAGCCTCATTACTTTATAACTGACTCATTAATCATTGATATGAATAACATAACTCCACACATAACAGCCTCATTACTTTATAACTAACTCATTAATATCATCCAAGTTTCATCCCGCATCGCAATCCTCTTCATTGATCTGAATAACTTAACTCCACACGTAACAGCCTCATTACTTTATAACTGACTCATTAATCATTGATATGAATAACATAACTCCACACATAACAGCCTCATTACTTTATAACTAACTCATTAATATCATCCAAGTTTCATCCCGCATCGCAATCCTCTTCATTGATCTGAATAACATAACTCCACACGTAACAGCCTCATTACTTTATAACTGACTCATTAATCATTGATATGAATAACATAACTCCACACATAACAGCCTCATTACTTTATAACTAACTCATTAATATCATCCAAGTTTCATCCCGCATCGCAATCCTCTTCATTGATCTGAATAACATAACTCCACACGTAACAGCCTCATTACTTTATAACTGACTCATTAATCATTGATATGAATAACATAACTCCACACATAACAGCCTCATTACTTTATAACTAACTCATTAATATCATCCAAGTTTCATCCCGCATCGCAATCCTCTTCATTGATCTGAATAACATAACTCCACACGTAACAGCCTCATTACTTTATAACTGACTCATTAATCATTGATATGAATAACATAACTCCACACATAACAGCCTCATTACTTTATAACTAACTCATTAATATCATCCAAGTTTCATCCCGCATCGCAATCCTCTTCATTGATCTGAATAACATAACTCCACACGTAACAGCCTCATTACTTTATAACTGACTCATTAATCATTGATATGAATAACATAACTCCACACATAACAGCCTCATTACTTTATAACTAACTCATTAATATCATCCAAGTTTCATCCCGCATCGCAATCCTCTTCATTGATCTGAATAACATAACTCCACACGTAACAGCCTCATTACTTTATAACTGACTCATTAATCATTGATATGAATAACATAACTCCACACATAACAGCCTCATTACTTTATAACTAACTCATTAATATCATCCAAGTTTCATCCCGCATCGCAATCCTCTTCATTGATCTGAATAACATAACTCCACACGTAACAGCCTCATTACTTTATAACTGACTCATTAATCATTGATATGAATAACATAACTCCACACATAACAGCCTCATTACTTTATAACTAACTCATTAATATCATCCAAGTTTCATCCCGCATCGCAATCCTCTTCATTGATCTGAATAACTTAACTCCACACGTAACAGCCTCATTACTTTATAACTGACTCATTAATCATTGATATGAATAACATAACTCCACACATAACAGCCTCATTACTTTATAACTAACTCATTAATATCATCCAAGTTTCATCCCGCATCGCAATCCTCTTCATTGATCTGAATAACTTAACTCCACACGTAACAGCCTCATTACTTTATAACTGACTCATTAATCATTGATATGAATAACATAACTCCACACATAACAGCCTCATTACTTTATAACTAACTCATTAATATCATCCAAGTTTCATCCCGCATCGCAATCCTCTTCATTGATCTGAATAACATAACTCCACACGTAACAGCCTCATTACTTTATAACTGACTCATTAATCATTGATATGAATAACATAACTCCACACATAACAGCCTCATTACTTTATAACTGACTCATTGATCTGAATAACATAACTCCACACGTAACAGCCTCATTACTTTATAACTGACTCATTAATCATTGATATGAATAACATAACTCCACACATAACAGCCTCATTACTTTATAATAACTCATTAATATCATCCAAGTTTCATCCCGCATATCAATCCTCTTCATTGATCTGAATAACATAACTCCACACGTAACAGCCTCATTACTTTATAACTGACTCATTAATCATTGATATGAATAACATAACTCCACACATAACAGCCTCATTACTTTATAACTAACTCATTAATATCATCCAAGTTTCATCCCGCATCGCAATCCTCTTCATTGATCTGAATAACATAACTCCACACGTAACAGCCTCATTACTTTATAACTGACTCATTAATCATTGATATGAATAACATAACTCCACACATAACAGCCTCATTACTTTATAACTAACTCATTAATATCATCCAAGTTTCATCCCGCATCGCAATCCTCTTCATTGATCTGAATAACATAACTCCACACGTAACAGCCTCATTACTTTATAACTGACTCATTAATCATTGATATGAATAACATAACTCCACACATAACAGCCTCATTACTTTATAACTAACTCATTAATATCATCCAAGTTTCATCCCGCATCGCAATCCTCTTCATTGATCTGAATAACATAACTCCACACGTAACAGCCTCATTACTTTATAACTGACTCATTAATCATTGATATGAATAACATAACTCCACACATAACAGCCTCATTACTTTATAACTAACTCATTAATATCATCCAAGTTTCATCCCGCATCGCAATCCTCTTCATTGATCTGAATAACATAACTCCACACGTAACAGCCTCATTACTTTATAACTGACTCATTAATCATTGATATGAATAACATAACTCCACACATAACAGCCTCATTACTTTATAACTAACTCATTAATATCATCCAAGTTTCATCCCGCATCGCAATCCTCTTCATTGATCTGAATAACATAACTCCACACGTAACAGCCTCATTACTTTATAACTGACTCATTAATCATTGATATGAATAACATAACTCCACACATAACAGCCTCATTACTTTATAACTAACTCATTAATATCATCCAAGTTTCATCCCGCATCGCAATCCTCTTCATTGATCTGAATAACTTAACTCCACACGTAACAGCCTCATTACTTTATAACTGACTCATTAATCATTGATATGAATAACATAACTCCACACATAACAGCCTCATTACTTTATAACTAACTCATTAATATCATCCAAGTTTCATCCCGCATCGCAATCCTCTTCATTGATCTGAATAACATAACTCCACACGTAACAGCCTCATTACTTTATAACTGACTCATTAATCATTGATATGAATAACATAACTCCACACATAACAGCCTCATTACTTTATAACTAACTCATTAATATCATCCAAGTTTCATCCCGCATCGCAATCCTCTTCATTGATCTGAATAACATAACTCCACACGTAACAGCCTCATTACTTTATAACTGACTCATTAATCATTGATATGAATAACATAACTCCACACATAACAGCCTCATTACTTTATAACTAACTCATTAATATCATCCAAGTTTCATCCCGCATCGATTGATCTGAATAACATAACTCCACACGTAACAGCCTCATTACTTTATAACTGACTCATTAATCATTGATATGAATAACATAACTCCACACATAACAGCCTCATTACTTTATAACTAACTCATTAATATCATCCAAGTTTCATCCCGCATCGCAATCCTCTTCATTGATCTGAATAACATAACTCCACACGTAACAGCCTCATTACTTTATAACTGACTCATTAATCATTGATATGAATAACATAACTCCACACATAACAGCCTCATTACTTTATAACTAACTCATTAATATCATCCAAGTTTCATCCCGCATCGCAATCCTCTTCATTGATCTGAATAACATAACTCCACACGTAACAGCCTCATTACTTTATAACTGACTCATTAATCATTGATATGAATAACATAACTCCACACATAACAGCCTCATTACTTTATAACTAACTCATTAATATCATCCAAGTTTCATCCCGCATCGCAATCCTCTTCATTGATCTGAATAACATAACTCCACACGTAACAGCCTCATTACTTTATAACTGACTCATTAATCATTGATATGAATAACATAACTCCACACATAACAGCCTCATTACTTTATAACTAACTCATTAATATCATCCAAGTTTCATCCCGCATCGCAATCCTCTTCATTGATCTGAATAACATAACTCCACACGTAACAGCCTCATTACTTTATAACTGACTCATTAATCATTGATATGAATAACATAACTCCACACATAACAGCCTCATTACTTTATAACTAACTCATTA
>JAVKPL010007532.1:22500-30684 GCA_032173675.1 Gastrolobium villosum
CCAATTTTGCACAAGTAGACCACTTTTTTTGCGAGGAGGAAGAAGGCCCAATTTGTAGAGGGTGGCCATCCGATCAAGACTAACCAGAGAATCGTTACGCCCACCCTATTTTTGCCAAATTCCATCGTTTAGACCACTTTTTCGGGGCCTGAAATATTTTTTATCGATCCCTGAACAGGCGAAAATTGAGAAAATCCGAAAAAATGGAAAAGCATACCCCGGCATCGAATTTTGATCTGGTTTCTTTGCAGGCGTCCATACTTAAATATATCCAACATCCCATCCAAGTTTCATTGGATTTCGTGGAGAATTTCTTCATTGATCTGAATAACATAACTCCACACATAACTCCACACATAACGTACGTCCATACTTAAATATATCCAACATCCCATCCAAGTTTCATTGGATTTCGTGGAGAATTTCTTCATTGATCTGAATAACATAACTCCACACATAACAGCCTCATTATTTTATAACTGACTCATTAATCATTGATATGAATAACATAACTCCACACATAACAACCTCATTACTTTATAACTGACTCATTAATATCAATCAATGAATAACATAACTCCACACATGACAGCCTCATTACTCCACACATAACAGCCTCATTACTTTATAACTGACTCATTAATATCAATCAATGAATAACACTGAAAGTAAACTGGCCTTTGAAGGCCGATGCATGTAAGGTGTAAAACAAAAATTTTACTGCGGAACATACATGCACTCATAGATTCATGCTTTAAGACAGCATGATGTTACCTTGTTTTGGCCTGATCAGTCAGGGAGATGAGATGTCAGGCTTGAAGGGTTCAAACCCTCTAATGGTGATCCACACCACCGTTCGTCTATGATGCAAGAACTCTTTCTTGAAAGCCACCAGATGAACACCACAATGAGGCTTGCTATGCGCACAAGTGGTGAGGGTGGAGGCTAGGTATCCTGTTTGGAAAGGTGTACTGAGCTACCCTACAGAATGGTGCATAGAGGAGGAGAGTTGGCTTGGTTTTCCAATGAAACCTAAGGTGAGGAACATGTCTATTTATGCACACCCTTTGGAGAGGAGGAGGGAATTCATTCATTCAAAATGAAAAACAAACTTTCAAATTTCTTTGAAAGTTATGCATGAAACAGTGTGATAAGGTGGAGCTGTTGCAAAACAAACTTTGCCAACAACCTCCAATCTTATCCACATGAATTTAAATTCAAATTAATTTAAACTTAAATTCATAAACTATCATATAGTATATAGTTTTCATGCGCATAATTCAGCCCTATAAAGGGTCCAAATACATTGAGCAGTTGCATTCAAAATTTGAATCAACTTACCCACTGATTCCCTCAACCACCAAATCTGAATGGAGGTTTGTTTTAAGTGATAAGATAACACTCTTATCACTTAAAAGTGATGCACCAAACAGCCTAGGGAGAGCCTCCAAAGATGCTTCTTCATCCAAGGAATATGCTCCAATAAGATCCTGTCTTATCCTTTTGTTATGAAACAACTTTTCAAAACCAATTCAAATTCGAATTCAAACACTTGAATTCAAACGTTCAAACATTCAAATTCAAAATTCAAAATTCAAAATTTCAAATTTCAAATTCAAAATTCGAATTTCAAAATTCAAATTCAAATTCAAATTTTAAAATTCAAATTTCAAATTTCAAATTTCAAATTCAAAATTCGAATTTCGAAATTCAAATTCTAAATTCAAATTTCAAAATTCAAATTTCAAATTCAAAATTCGAAATTCAAATATTTGATTATTAATTTAACTAATTAAATTAATTAGTAATGGCTTGGACTATCCAAGCCCATTACTAAACTCCATGCACCACCCACCCATTTAGGTGGGCTTCCAAACAACTTCTTGGGCTAATAACATTATTAGGCCCAATACCTTTAAAGCTAGTCCATCATAACTACAAGGTGTTAGTGTGTGACCCATTAGGTCCAACTTAGCTACTGACATAACTGGGCTTGGGCCCAACAAGCCCACAACCCAATTAATGACAACACAGAGCACTAGCAATGCTTTGTTGCCCCAGAACTAGTCAGATTAATGACTTGATCATCCTATTGCACATATTTGGTTACCGTATGTATTTCCCTTCGTCTCGGTTATCTTCCCATTAACCTAGGGTAAGGAAATGTATCAACCCCTGCGGTTTAGGGTAAGCTTTATTCGAAATAGGGAATCTTCAATTTACTGACTCTAAAGGCAGATCATCTCATGATCTCTTTTACTATGCATAGATTCCCGAGTCCCTGTAAATGTCATCCCGATTTCTCCGGTTTACAGATAACCTAATCTCTCACAGAGATTTGACGAATTCCTTCAGCTTATTACCCTAGCCCTGTGCCCTTTAAGGACACGCCCAACAGTATACCTATGAGTCTCCATGTTTCAGGCAGACGAGGTATACAATCAAAACATGCCTTCAAGAACACAGTCTAGGTAATAACTTCTGGTCTAAGGAAAGACACACCCAAACATAAAGAGATTACTCTAATGACACTATCTGTGAGATTTCCTCATAGAGTCTCTTTTTGGGTCTGTTCAGTGCGAGCTATACTCTTATAGGTCCACCCACGACTTTAGCTAAGATATCTCCATATCTGCAGCTCATGAGGTCTTTACCTTGTATCCATATACAAGTAGATAAGTCGTACTAGTCTTTACTCGAGATCACTGATCCCCAAACTCAGTGTCTCTAGACTAGGAACATATAATTAGGAATAGACATGCAATATCCTTGAATCCTCATGATCGTGATCTCATCACAGATACTCAAGAGATACCTGTTCTATTCCAAGGGGTTTATCCAGTTCATTCATATAATATTAACAGTAATATCGAGACACAATATGAAACTGAATAAATAGTGCTTACATTTATTTGCGACAAATAAAGTTCTACATCTAGTGTCCTTTATTTAATCAAAAGATTGTCTCTAGGACACCCATATGCTAACAAGCTCCCACTTGGCCTAGAGCCAATCAGACCTAAGTCGTATGCCCAAAGCCTCATAATGACTATCATGTTTTCTCTGAGAAACAGCCTTTGTCAGAGAATCGGCCAGGTTATCGTCTGTGGGAACATAATCCATTTTTACATCATTCCTATCAATGATTTCTCTAATCAAATGATATCTGCGGAGCACGTGTTTAGATCTTTGATGAGACCTAGGTTCCTTTGACTGCGCGATGGCTCCAGTGTTGTCGCAAAGCAACTGTATGGGCTCATCCACGCTTGGAACCACCCTTAGTTCATTTATGAACTTCTTGATCCACACTGCCTCCTTAGCTGCTTCTGAAGCAGCTATGTATTCAGCCTCTGTCGTTGAGTCTGCTGTTGTCTCCTGCTTGGAACTTTTCCAAGACACTGCCCCACCATTTAAGGTGAATACGAATCCTGACTGTGACTTGCAGTCATCTTTGTCACTCTGAAAGCTGGCATCAGTGAACCCTTTCACTGTTAACTCATTAACCCCACCATAGACCAGAAACGCATCCTTAGTTCTTCTTAAGTATTTAAGGATGGTTTTGACTGCCGTCCAGTGACCCTCTCCAGGGTCTGACTGGTATCTGCTCGTAATGCTTAAAGCATATGAGACATCTGGTCTCGTACATATCATGGCATACATGATGGATCCAATAGCCGAAGCGTATGGAATTCCACTCATGCGATCCTTCTCAGGCTGTGACTTAGGACACATAGCCCTTGATAGGTGTACCCCATGACTGACAGGAAGAAAACCCCTTTTCGACCCTTCCATGCTAAACCTCTTTAGCATCTTGTCAACGTACGTGGATTGAGATAAACCCAGCAGCCTCTTGGATCTATCTCTATAGATCTTTATACCGAGTATAAAGGCTGCCTCTCCCAAATCCTTCATGGTAAAGTTTTCTGAAAGCCACTCTTTCGTTATTTTTAATGTGGGGATGTCATTTCCTATTAGCAATATGTCATCTACATAAAGCACTAGGAAGACGACATTACTCCCACTTACCTTTCTGTAAACACAAGGTTCATCCTCGTTCTTGATAAAACCGTTACTCTTAACGACTTCATCAAAACGTATATTCCAACTCCTTGATGCTTGCTTTAGCCCATATATTGACCTTTGTAGTTTGCATACCATATGCACCTGATCTTTGTTTTCAAAGCCTTCAGGTTGTGTCATGTACACTTCCTCCTTCAAGAACCCATTCAAGAAGGCGGTCTTGACATCCATTTGCCAAATTTCATAGTCGTGGTATGCTGCTATTGCAAGCATGATCCTAATAGATTTGATCATGGCAACTGGTGAAAAAGTTTCATCATAGTCAACTCCTTGTCTTTGACGATACCCTTTCGCCACCAACCTAGCTTTGTAGGTCTGAACGTTGCCATCTGCATCAGTCTTTCTTTTAAAGACCCATTTATTACCAATAGGAACTATTCCTTGTGGTTTAGGAACCAAGGTCCATACCTTGTTCTGATACATCGAATCCATTTCAGATTCCATGGCTTCAAGCCATTTTGAGGAGTCAACATCTTTGACCGCCTCCTCGTAGTTACTTGGTTCATCATCCTCAACAGTTTGCTGATTCTCAATCACAAACCCGTACCTTTCAGGTGGATGGATGACCCTCGTAGGTCTACGGAGTTGTGTGTTTACTTCTCCATTGGAGAACGTCGCCTGCGGAGCAGACTCGGGTTCCTCAATCTGTTCTTGTGGATCTTGCACTTCTTCAAGATCAATCTTACTCCCACTGCCTCCTTGAGAGATCAAATCCTTCTCAAGGAACTCAGCATTCTTTGAAACAAACACTTTGTGTTCTTCCATGGAGTAGAAGTAGTATCCCTTAGTACCTTTAGGATACCCCACAAATAGACATTTAGTACTCTTAGCACTAAGCTTGTCTGATGTCAACGCTTTGACATAAGCTGGCGATCCCCATACCCTGAGGTAACTCAGGTTGGGTCTCTTACCACTCCATATCTCATATGGTGTGGTCTGAACAGATTTAGACGGTACCCTATTTAGAAGGTATGCCGCTGTGTCTAAGGCATATCCCCAAAACGATTTTGGAAGTTGAGTCTCACTCATCATAGACCTAACCATGTCTAACAAGGTCCTGTTTCTCCTTTCGGAGACACCGTTTTGGTGTGGTGTGTAAGGAGCGGTAAATTGTGAGAGAATTCCATTTTCTCTCAGATAACCCTGAAACTCGTGGCTCAAATATTCACCACCACGATCTGATCGTAATGTCTTAATCATCTTGCCACGCTGTTTCTCCACCTCATTCCTAAACTCTTTGAACTTTTCAAAAGCTTCAGATTTATATCTCATTAGGTATATATACCCAAATCTTGATTTGTCATCTGTAAAGGTAATGAAATAAGAATATCCACCTCTAGCCTCAATAGACATTGGGCCACATACATCAGTATGAATGAGTTCTAATAACTCACTAGCCCTATGACTCTCAAGCCCTTTGGGCTTTTGTTGAATCATTTTCCCAGCTAGACAAGATTCACACTGTCCATAGGATTCCAAATCCATGGAGTCCAGGTATCCATCTCTATGCATCCTAGACAATCTTGTTTCATTTATGTGCCCTAGTCTACAGTGCCAAAGATAAGATTGATTATCCGTCCTAGGTCGTTTCACATCTATATTGAGCACTTCATTTCCCATTTCCAACACATACAATCCATTTATTAAAGAAGCAGTACCGTAAACCATATCATTCAAAATGATAGAAAAAGTACCATTCCTAATACTGAAAGTATATCCATCTTGTTCTAAACAAGAAATTGAAATAATGTTTCTAGAAATTTGCGGAACATAAAGACAATTATTCAAATGCAATAAAAGGCCCGTAGGCAAAATAAGGTCAGCATCTCCAACTGAATGAGCAGCAACTCTTGCTCCATTACCAACGCGGAGATCCACCTCGTTTCTATCCAATCTCCTTGGGCTCCTAAGTACCTGCAACATATTGCAGATATGAGAACCACATCCGGTATCCAATACCCATGAGGATGGATTAGCATAAGAATAATTTATCTCAATCATGAAAATACCTGAGGCAGAAGCATCACCATGCTTCTTGTCCTTCACATTGTTCAGGTAGTCTGGACAATTCCTCTTCCAGTGGCCTTTCTTGCCACAATGGAAGCACTCAGCATCACCCTTGTCCTTAGGTGCCTTCTTACCCTTCTTCTTGCCCTTCTTCTTCTTGGATTTTCCTTTGGGCTTAAGGGGGTCACCTTTTGCAGGCTCCTTACCCTTTCCCTTGGCCTTGCTAGGCCCACCAATCAAAAGAGCCTGTGTCCTATCCTTCTTGATAGACACTTCAGCTGTTGTTAACATGCTTAACAACTCAGGCAAGCTCACTTGCATCCCATGCATATTGTAATTCATGATGAATTGACTGAAGGAAGGTGGAAGTGAGGTGAGGACTAAGTCATTACTTAGCTCGGCATCCATGATGAAGCCTAGGTTTCCTAGCTTCTCAATCAGCCCGATCATCTTGAGAACATGGCTGGCAACAGACATGCTCTCAGTCATCCTACAAGAGAACAGTTCTCTTGAGGCCTCATACCTCTCATGCCTGCCTTTAATATCATACAACTCCTTGAGATGTACGATAATAGAGGGAGCATCCATATGCTCATGCTGCTTTTGCAGTTCAGGCGACATGGATGCCAACATGATGCATACTGCCATCACATTGTCATCCAAGTGCTGTTGATGGGTTACGAAATCAAATTCCGCAAACCCTTCTTCCCCTTCCCGTGGAGCTACGGGTATTACAGCATCTAAAACGTAGGCAATCTTTTCGGCCCTTAGAACTATTCTTAGGTTCCGATACCAGTCCATAAAATTCGAACCGGTCAGTTTATTCGTATCGAGTATTGAACGCAGTGACAGTGGATTAGTCATACTATAAGCTGAAAAGGATGTAAAGATAGTTTTAGTTAATATACGGTTATGTAGTTAAAAGCAAATTATTAAAGACTTGAAATAATTTGCCCCTCCCACTATTTTATCTAAGTCAATGACCCTTCCTTTTGACTTAGGGTTAATCTACTTTAGATTTTACCTTAGTGGGTTTAAGAGTGCGATTATTTATTTTAACCTCCGTCTGAGACCGCAAGATTAATTTAAATAAAGGGTTGATCTTTATCAACAGTATCTCATACCCTCTCTTAACTTTAGGTTGACAACTCTTTGTCACTTAGTGGTGCATCTCATGCAACCAACCTAGCACCATTACCCTAAGCACATAAGTCCGGCTGTGCCTGCAACTTATGTCTTAGTTAAGCATTAAACCAGCACCCTAAGTGTCTTACACTTCAAACACTACTCTAGCCCAACGAAATAGTGGGTCCCAACTGAGTTGTGGAGCACCACTACGTAGAAGAGTTTTGAGTAGCATTGGTGGTGGGAGATAATCATATGCTTAATTATTTATTCCTTTTAAGGGTTCCTTTTATCTTGGGGTTAATTAGGTCCCATCAAACGCATATTGTAAGTTATCATGCTAGTCGTTACCTATGTCAAACATCTATCGGTATACACTAGTCGTTATTGGACAAACATAATAACCATACAAACGCGATTTGCCCAATTTATGCATACTAGACGTTCTAATCACACATACATATAAACAGTTTATATTGAGATAGCCATGGTGCTCGCGCTTTTGTCCTTTTTGCTTCTTTAAGCAACGGCCGCTTGTCGTCTATACGCCACTAGCCTATTTCTCTAATTACAAATAATTAAAGAAACTCCATAACACTTTGGAGGAACAAAATTACAAAATTTAAATTACAAATATACTTGTAAATTAAAATGCGCGATTACACATAAATTTAAAATTCAAAAAAATTCAAATCCGGGCACCATGACCATCCCCTTCCTGTTTGTACCTGAAAAGTTCAAAACTTGCAAACACAAACATTATATTATCACATAACATTTTCACATGTATTTTGACATTTAACATTTAAACATCAAAATAACATCAAGATTCATAATCTTAAATTTCTCATTGGCCGAATTTAAAAACAATTTCAATTCAAATTTTGTTAATTCTTTCTTAAAGAAAACAAAATTAAACCATGCATGTAGCCATATATCCCTACATGGCCGAATCATATAGGTAACTATATG
>JAVKPL010007533.1:0-30615 GCA_032173675.1 Gastrolobium villosum
TCTCTCTCGTCCTCGTCTCTCTCTCTCTCTCTCTCTCTCTCTCTCTCTCTCTCTCTCTCTCTCTCTCTCTCTCTCTCTCTCTCTCTCTCTCTCTCTCTCTCTCTCTCTCTCTCTCTCTCTCTCTCATCCCCACCCACCACCCCACCCCCATCATCATCCCCATCATCCCATCCCACACACACCTCCCCCCATCCATCGCACTCTCTCTCGTCGTCGATCCTGCAATCACATTCCCGTCAAATTTTTCCGAGGATCAATAGCATGTTGCACAATCCACACCTCCCGTTGAATAACTTCCCAAAATCAATTTCTTTTGCATTTATTTTATTCATCCGTTTTCGACGGAATTCATTTTCCGTCAATCGACGGAATTCATTTTCCGTCAAAAAACTTCGACGGAATCCATTTTCCGTCGAAAAACTTCACAAAATCAATTTCTTTTGCATTTATTTTATTCATCCATTTTCGACGGAATTCATTTTACGTCAAAAATCTTCGACGGAATCCATTTTCCGTCGAAAAAAACTTCACAAAATCAATTTCTTTTGCATTTATTTTATTCATCCGTTTTCGATGGAATTCATTTGCCGTTCTTCGACGCAATCTTCTCCATTTTCCGTCGAAAAACTTCACAAAATCAATTTCTTTTGCATTTATTTTATTCATCCATTTTCGACGGAATACATTTTCCGTCAAAAATCTTCGACGGAATCCCGTCGAAAAATCATATAATCAATTCTTTTGCATTTATTTTATTCATCCATTTTCGACGGAATACATTTTTCGAAAAAATCTTCAACGGAATCCATTTTTCGTCGAAAAACTTCACAAAATCAATTTCTTTTGCATTTATTTTATTCATGCACTTTCAACGGAATTCATTATCCGTCAAAAATCTTCGACGGAATCCATTTTCCGTCGAAAAACTTCATAAAATCAATTTCTTTTGCATTTATTTTATTCATCCATTTTCGACGGGATTTATTTTCCGTTTTCCATATAAAAATTTCACAATATAAATTTCTTTTGCATTTATTTTATTAATCAATTTTCGATGGAATTCTTTTTCCGTCTAAAAACTTCACAAAATCAATTTCTTTTGCATTTATTTACAAAATCCGTTTTCGACGGAATACATTTTCCGTCAAAAATCTTCACGGAATCCATTTTGCGTCGAAAAACTTCACAAAATCCATTTCTTTTCATTTATTTTATTTATCTGTTTTCGACGAAATTTTTTTCCGTCGAAAAACTTCACAAAATCAATTTCTTTGGTATTTATTTTAGTCATCCGTTTTCGACGAATTTATTTTTAGTCAAAAACCTTCGACGGAATCCATTTTTCGTCGAAAAACTTCATAAAATCAATTTCTTTTGCATTTATTTTATTCATCCATTTTCGACGGAATTCATTTTCTGTCAAAAATCTTCACAAAATCAATTTCTTTTGCATTTATTTTATTCATCCGTTTTCGACGGAATACATTTTTCGTCAAAAATCTTTGACGGAATCCATTTTTCGTCGAAAAACTTCATAAAGTCAATTTCTTTTGCATTTATTTTATTCATCCATTTTCGACGGAATCCGTTTTCCATATAAAAATTTCACAATATCAATTTCTTTTGCATTTATTTTATTCATCCATTTTCGATGGAATTCATTTTCCGTCGAAAAACTTGACAAAATAAATTTCTTTTGCATTAATTTAATTCATCCATTTTCGACGGAATACATTTTCCGTCAAAAATCTTCGACGGAATCCATTTTGCGTCGAAAAACTCACAAAATCCATTTCCTTTGCTTTTATTTTATTAATCCGTTTTCGACGAAATTCTTTTTCCGTCGAAAAACTTCACAAAATCAATTTCTTTTGCATTTATTTTAGTCATCCGTTTTCGACGGAATACGTTTTTCGTCAAAAATCTTCGACGGAATCCATTTTTCGTCGAAAAACTTCATAAAATCAATTTCTTTTGCATTTATTTTATTCATCCATTTTCGACGGAATTCATTTTCTGTCAAAAATCATCACAAAATCAATTTCTTTTGCATTTATTTTATTAATCCATTTTCGACGGAAAACATTTTTCGTCAAAAATCTTCGACGGAATCCATTTTGCGTCGAAAAACTTCATAAAGTCAATTTCTTTTGCTTTTATTTTATTCATCCATTTTCGACGGAATTCATTTTCGTCAAAAATCTTCGACGGAATCCATTTTCCATAAAAATTACGAAATCCACAACTTCAAAAAATCAATTTCTCTTGCATTTATTTTATTAATCCGTTTTCGATGGAATTCATTTTTCCGTCGAAAAACATCACAAAATCAATTTCTTTTGCATTTATTTTATTCATCCGTTTTCGACGGAATACATTTTGCGTCAAAAATCTTCGACGGAATCCATTTTCCATCGAAAAATTAATAAAATCAATTTCTTTTGCATTTATTTTATTCATCCACTTTCAAAGGAATTCATTATCCGTCAAAAATCTTCGACAAAATCCATTTTTCGTCGAAAAACTTCAAAAAATCAATTTCTTTTGCATTTATTTTATTCATCCATTTTCGACGGAATCCGTTTTCCATATAAACATTTCACAATATCAATTTCTTTTCCATTTATTTTATTCATCCATTTTCGATGGAATTCATTTTCCGTCGAAAAACTTCACAAAATAAATTTCTTTTGCATTAATTTAATTCATCCATTTTCGACGGAATACATTTTCCGTCAAAAATCTTCGACGGAATCCATTTTGCGTCGAAAAACTCACAAAATCCATTTCCTTTGCTTTTATTTTATTAATCCGTTTTCGACGAAATTCTTTTTCCGTCCAAAAACTTCACAAAATCAATTTCTTTTGCATTTATTTTAGTCATCCGTTTTCGACGGAATACGTTTTTCGTCAAAAATCTTCGACGAAATCCTTTTTTCGTCGAAAAACTTCATAAAATCAATTTCTTTTGCATTTATTTTATTCATCCATTTTCGACGGAATTCATTTTCTGTCAAAAATCTTCACAAAATCAATTTCTTTTGCATTTATTTTATTCATCCGTTTTCGACGGAAAACATTTTTCGTCAAAAATCTTCGACGGAATCCATTTTGCGTCGAAAAACTTCATAAAGTCAATTTCTTTTGCTTTTATTTTATTCATCCGTTTTCGACGGAATTCATTTTCCGTCAAAAATCTTCGACGGAATCCATTTTCCATAAAAAATCTTTTACGGAATCCATTTTTTTCGAAAAACTTCAAAAAGTCAATTTTTTTGCATTTATTTTATTCACCTGTTTTCGACGAAATTTGTTTTCCGAAAAATTTCACAAAATCAATTTCTTTTGAATTTATTTTATTTCCGTTTACGAAGGAACCCGTTTACGTCGAAAAACTTCATAAAATCAATTTCTTTTGCATTTATTTTATTCATCCGTTTTCGACGGAATACTTTTTGCGTCAAAAATCTTCAACGGAATTCGTTTTTCGTCGAATAATTAATAAAATCAATTTCTTTTGCATTTATTTTATTCATCCACTTTCAACGGAATTCATTATCCGTCAAAAATCTTCGACGGAATCCATTTTTCGTCGAAAAACTTCATAAAATCAATTTCTTTTGCATTTATTTTATTCATCCATTTTCGACGGAATCCGTTTTCCATATAAAAATTTCACAATATCAATTTCTTTTCCATTTATTTTATTCATCCATTTTCGATGGAATTCATTTTCCGTCGAAAAACTTCACAAAATAAATTTCTTTTGCATTAATTTAATTCATCCATTTTCGACGGAATACATTTTCCGTCAAAAATCTTCGACGGAATCCATTTTGCGTCGAAATACTCACAAAATCCATTTCCTTTGCTTTTATTTTATTAATCCGTTTTCGACGCAATTCTTTTTCCGTCGAAAAACTTCACAAAATCAATTTCTTTTGCATTTATTTTAGTCATCCGTTTTCGACGGAATACGTTTTTAGTCAAAAATCTTCGACGGAATCCATTTTTCGTCGAAAAACTTCATAAAATCAATTTCTTTTGCATTTATTTTATTCATCCATTTTCGACGGAATCCATTTTCCATCAAAAATCTTCTACGAAATCCATTTTCCGTCGAAAAACTTCACAAAATCAATTTCTTTTGCATTTATTTTATTAATCCGTTTTCGACGAAATTCTTTTTCCGTCGAAAAACATCACAAAATCAATTTCTTTTGCATTTATTTTATTCATCCGTTTTCGACGGAATACGTTTTTCGTCAAAAATCTTCGACGGAATCCATTTTTCGTCGAAAAACTTCATAAAATCAATTTCTTTTGCATTTATTTTATTCATCCATTTTCGACGGAATTCATTTTCTGTCAAAAATCTTCACAAAATCAATTTCTTTTGCATTTATTTTATTAATCCGTTTTCGACGGAAAACATTTTTCGTCAAAAATCTTCGACGGAATCCATTTTGCGTCGAAAAACTTCATAAAGTCAATTTCTTTTGCTTTTATTTTATTCATCCGTTTTCGGCGGAATTCATATTCCGTCAAAAATCTTCGACGGAATCCATTTTCCATCAAAAATCTTTTACGGAATCCATTTTCCGTCGAAAAACTTCAAAAAGTCAATTTTTTTTTGCATTTATTTTATTCACCTGTTTTCGACGAAATTTGTTTTCTGTCGAAAAATTTCACAAAATCAATTTCTTTTGAATTTATTTTATTCACCCGTTTACGAAGGAACCCGTTTACGTCGAAAAACTTCATAAAATCAATTTCTTTTGCATTTATTTTATTCATCCGTTTTCGACGGAATACTTTTTGCGTCAAAAATCTTCAACGGAATCCGTTTTTCGTCGAATAATTAATAAAATCAATTTCTTTTGCATTTATTTTATTCATCCACTTTCAACGGAATTCATTATCCGTCAAAAATCTTCGACGGAATCAATTTTTCGTCGAAAAACTTCATAAAATCAATTTCTTTTACATTTATTTTATTCATCCATTTTCGACGGAATCCGTTTTCCATATAAACATTTCACAATATCAATTTCTTTTCCATTTATTTTATTCATCCATTTTCGATGGAATTCATTTTCCGTCGAAAAACTTCACAAAATAAATTTCTTTTGCATTAATTTAATTCATCCATTTTCGACGGAATACATTTTCCGTCAAAAATCTTCGACGGAATCCATTTTGCGTCGAAAAACTCACAAAATCCATTTCCTTTGCTTTTATTTTATTAATCCGTTTTCGACGAAATTCTTTTTCCGTCCAAAAACTTCACAAAATCAATTTCTTTTGCATTTATTTTAGTCATCCGTTTTCGACGGAATACGTTTTTCGTCAAAAATCTTCGACGAAATCCTTTTTTCGTCGAAAAACTTCATAAAATCAATTTATTTTGCATTTATTTTATTCATCCATTTTCGACGGGATTCATTTTCTGTCAAAAATCTTCACAAAATCAATTTCTTTTGCATTTATTTTATTAATCCGTTTTCGACGGAAAACATTTTTCGTCAAAAATCTTCGACGGAATCCATTTTGCGTCGAAAAACTTCATAAAGTCAATTTCTTTTGCTTTTATTTTATTCATCCGTTTTCGACGGAATTCATTTTCCGTCAAAAATCTTCGACGGAATCCATTTTCCATCAAAAATCTTTTACGGAATCCATTTTCCGTCGAAAAACTTCAAAAAGTCAATTTTTTTTTGCATTTATTTTATTCACCTGTTTTCGACGAAATTTGTTTTCTGTCGAAAAATATCACAAAATCAATTTCTTTTGAATTTATTTTATTCACCCGTTTACGAAGGAACCCGTTTACGTCGAAAAACTTCATAAAATCAATTTCTTTTGCATTTATTTTATTCATCCGTTTTCGACGGAATACTTTTTGCGTCAAAAATCTTCAACGGAATCCGTTTTTCGTCGAATAATTAATAAAATCAATTTCTTTTGCATTTATTTTATTCATCCACTTTCAACGGAATTCATTATCCGTCAAAAATCTTCGACGGAATCCATTTTCCATCGAAAAACTTCATAAAATCAATTTCTTTTGCATTTATTTTATTCATCCATTTTCGACGGAATCCGTTTTCCATATAAACATTTCACAATATCAATTTCTTTTCCATTTATTTTATTCATCCATTTTCGATGGAATTCATTTTCCGTCGAAAAACTTCACAAAATAAATTTCTTTTGCATTAATTTAATTCATCCATTTTCGACGGAATACATTTTCCGTCAAAAATCTTCGACGGAATCCATTTTGCGTCGAAAAACTCACAAAATCCATTTCCTTTGCTTTTATTTTATTAATCCGTTTTCGACGAAATTCTTTTTCCGTCCAAAAACTTCACAAAATCAATTTCTTTTGCATTTATTTTAGTCATCCGTTTTCGACGGAATACGTTTTTCGTCAAAAATCTTCGACGGAATCCTTTTTTCGTCGAAAAACTTCATAAAATCAATTTCTTTTGCATTTATTTTATTCATCCATTTTCGACGGAATTCATTTTCTGTCAAAAATCTTCACAAAATCAATTTCTTTTGCATTTATTTTATTAATCTGTTTTTGACGGAAAACATTTTTCGTTAAAAATCTTCGACGGAATCCATTTTTCGTCGAAAAACTTTATAAAGTCAATTTCTTTTGCTTTTATTTTATTCATCCGTTTTCGACGGAATTCATTTTCCGTCAAAAATCTTCGACGGAATCCATTTTCCATCAAAAATCTTCTACGGAATCCATTTTCCGTCGAAAAACTTCAAAAAATCAATTTCTTTTGCATTTATTTTATTATTCCATTTTCGACGAAATTCTTTTTCCGTCGAAAAACTTCACAAAATCAATTTCTTTTGCATTTATTTTATTAATCCATTTCGACGGAATTCATTTTCCGTCCAAAATCTTCGACGGAATCCATTTTCCGTCGAAAAACTTCACAAAATAAATTTCTTTTGCATTTATTTTATTCATCCGTTTTCGGTGGAATTCATTTGTCAAAAATCTTCGACGGAATCCATTTTCCGTCGAAAAACTTCACAAAATCAATTTCTTTTGCATTTATTTTATTCATCCATTTTCGACGGAATTCATTTTCCGTAAAAAATCTTCGACAGAATCCATTTTCCGTCAAAAAACTTCACAAAATCAATTTCTTTTGCATTTAATTTATTCATCCGTTTTCGATGGAATTCATTTTCCGTCAAAAATCTTCCAAGGAATCCATTTTCCGTCAAAAATCTTCTACGGAATCCATTTTCCGTCGAAAAACTGCACAAAATCAATTTCTTTTGCATTTATTTTATTCATCTGTTTTGGACGGAATTTGTTTTCTGTCGAAAAACTTCACAAAATCAATTTCTTTTGAATTTATTTTATTCATCCGTTTACGAAGGAATCCGTTTACGTCGAAAAACTTCATAAAATCAATTTTTTTGCATTTATTTTATTCATCCATTTTCGACGGAATTCATTTTCCGTCAAAAAACTTCGACGGAATCCATTTTCCATCAAAAATCTTCTTCGGAATCCATTTTCCGTCGAAAAACATCAAAAAATTAGTTTCTTTTACATTTATTTTATTAATCCATGTTCGACGGAATTCATTTTCCGTCGAAAAACTTCACAAAATCAATTTCTTTGGCATTTATTTTATTCATCCATTTTCGACGGAATTCATTTTCCGTCAAAAAATTTCACAAAATCAATTTCTTTTGCATTTATTTTATTCATCCGTTTTCGATGGAATTCATTTTCCGTCAAAAATCTTCAAGGAATCCATTTTTCAAAAATCGTCGAAAAACGGCACAAAATCAATTTCTTTTGCATTTATTTTATTCATCTGTTTTCGACGGAATTTGTTTTCTGTCGAAAAACTTCACAAAATCAATTTCTTTTGAATTTATTTTATTCATCCGTTTACGTCGAAAAACTTCATAAAATCAATTTTTTTGCATTTATTTTATTCATCCATTTTCGACGGAATCCATTTTCCATCAAAAAACTTCTACGGAATCCATTTCACGTCGAAAAACTTCGAAAAATTAATTTCTTTTACATTTATTTTATTAATCCATGTTCGACGGAATTCATTTTCCGTCGAAAAACTTCACAAAATCAATTTCTTTTGCATTTATTTTATTCATCCATTTTCGACGGAATTCATTTTCCGTAAAAAATCTTCGACAGAATCCATTTTCCGTCAAAAAACTTCACAAAATAATTTCTTTTGCATTTATTTCATTCATCCGTTTTCGATGGAATTCATTTTCCGTCAAAAATCTTCCAAGGAATCCATTTTCCGTCAAAAATCTTCTACGGAATCCATTTTCCGTCGAAAAACTGCACAAAATCAATTACTTTTGCATTTATTTTATTCATCTGTTTTCGACGGAATTTGTTTTCTGTCGAAAAATTTCACAAAATCAATTTCTTTTGAATTTATTTTATTCATCCGTTTACGAAGGAATCCGTTTACGTCGAAAAAATTCATAAAATCAATTTTTTTTGCATTTATTTTATTCATCCATTTTCGACGGAATTCACTTTCCGTCCAAAATCTTCGACGGAATCCATTTTCCATCAAAAATCTTCTACGGAATCCATTTCACGTCAAAAAACTTCAAAAAATTAATTTCTTTTACATTTATTTTATTAATCCATGTTCGACGGAATTCATTTTCCGTTGAAACAATTCACAAAATAAATTTCTTTTAAATTAATTTAATTCATTCATTTTCAACGGAATACATTTTCCGTCAAAAATCTTCGACGAAATCCATTTTCCGTCGAAAAACTTCACAAAATCAATTTCTTTTGCATTTATTTTATTCATCCATTTTCGACAGAATTCATTTTCCGTAAAAAATCTTCGACAGAATCCATTTTCCATCGAAGAACTTCACAAAATCAATTTCTTTTGCATTTATTTTATTCATCTGTTTTCGATGGAATTTATTTTCCGTCAAAAATCTTCGTCGGAATCCATTTTCCGTCAAAAATCTTCTACGGAATCCATTTTCCGTAGAGAAACTGAACAAAATCAATTTCTTTTGCATTTATTTTATTCATCCATTTTCGACGGAATTCATTTTCCGTAAAAAATCTTCGACAGAATCCATTTTCCGTCAAAAAACTTCACAAAATCAATTTCTTTTGCATTTAATTTATTCATCCGTTTTCGATGAAATTCATTTTCCGTCAAAAATCTTCCAAGGAATCCATTTTCCGTCAAAAATCTTCTACGGAATCCATTTTCCGTCGAAAAACTGCACAAAATCAATTTCTTTTGCATTTATTTTATTCATCTGTTTTCGACGGAATTTGTTTTCTGTCGAAAAACTTCACAAAATCAATTTCTTTTGAATTTATTTTATTCATCCGTTTACGAAGGAATCCGTTTACGTCGAAAAACTTCATAAAATCAATTTTTTTTGCATTTATTTTATTCATCCATTTTCGACGGAATTCATTTTCAGTCAAAAATCTTCGACGGAATCCATTTTCCATCAAAAATCTTCTTCGGAATCCATTTTCCGTCGAAAAACATCAAAAAATTAGTTTCTTTTACATTTATTTTATTAATCCATGTTCGACGGAATTCATTTTCCGTCGAAAAACTTCACAAAATCAATTTCTTTTGCATTTATTTTATTCATCCATTTTCGACGGAATTCATTTTCCGTAAAAAATCTTCGACGGAATCCATTTTCCGTCAAAAAACTTCACAAAATCAATTTCTTTTGCATTTATTTTATTCATCCGTTTTCGATGGAATTCATTTTCCGTCAAAAATCTTCCAAGGAATCCATTTTCCGTCAAAAATCTTCTACGGAATACATTTTCCGTCGAAAAACTGCACAAAATCAATTTCTTTTGCATTTATTTTATTCATCTGTTTTCGACGGAATTTGTTTTCTGTCGAAAAACTTCACAAAATCAATTTCTTTTGAATTTATTTTATTCATCCATTTTCGACGGAATCCATTTTCCGTCGAAAAACTTCACAAAATCAATTTTTTTGCATTTATTTTATTCATCCATTTTCGACGGAATCCATTTTCCATCAAAAATCTTCTACGGAATCCATTTCACGTCGAAAAACTTCGAAAAATTAATTTCTTTTACATTTATTTTATTAATCCATGTTCGACGGAATTCATTTTCCGTCGAAAAACTTCACAAAATCAATTTCTTTTGCATTTATTTTATTCATCCATTTTCGACGGAATTCATTTTCCGTAAAAAATCTTCGACAGAATCCATTTTCCGTCAAAAAACTTCACAAAATAATTTCTTTTGCATTTATTTTATTCATCCGTTTTCGATGGAATTCATTTTCCGTCAAAAATCTTCCAAGGAATCCATTTTCCGTCAAAAATCTTCTACGGAATCCATTTTCCGTCGAAAAACTGCACAAAATCAATTTCTTTTCCATTTATTTTATTCATCTGTTTTCGACGGAATTTGTTTTCTGTCGAAAAACTTCACAAAATCAATTTCTTTTGAATTTATTTTATTCATCCGTTTACGAAGGAATCCGTTTACGTCGAAAAACTTCATAAAATCAATTTTTTTTGCATTTATTTTATTCATCCATTTTCGACGGAATTCACTTTCCGTCAAAAATCTTCGACGGAATCCATTTTCCATCAAAAATCTTCTACGGAATCCATTTCACGTCGAAAAACTTCGAAAAATTAATTTCTTTTACATTTATTTTATTAATCCATGGTCGACGGAATTCATTTTCCGTTGAAAAACTTCACAAAATAAATTTCTTTTGCATTAATTTAATTCATTCATTTTCAACGGAAAACATTTTCGTCAAAAATCTTCGACGGAATCCATTTTCCGTCGAAAAACTTCACAAAATCAATTTCTTTTGCATTTATTTTATTCATCCATTTTCGACGGAATTCATTTTCCGTCAAAAATTCATCCATTTTCGGAATTCGACGTCACAAAAAGAATCCATTTTCCGTCGAAAAACTTCACAAAATCAATTTCTTTTGCATTTATTTTATTCATCCGTTTTCGATGGAATTCATTTTCCGAAGGAATCCATTTTCCGTCAAAAATCTTCTACGGAATCCATTTTCCGTCGAAAAACTGCACAAAATCAATTTCTTTTGCATTTATTTTATTCATCTGTTTTCGACGGAATTTGTTTTCTGTCGAAAAACTTCACAAAATCAATTTCTTTTGAATTTATTTTATTCATCCGTTTACGAAGGAATCCGTTTACGTCGAAAAACTTCATAAAATCAATTTTTTTGCATTTAAAATCTTCGACGGAATCCATTTTCCATCAAAAATCTTCTACGGAATCCATTTCACGTCGAAAAACTTCGAAAAATTAATTTCTTTTACATTTATTTTATTAATCCATGTTCGACGGAATTCATTTTCCGTTGAAACACTTCACAAAATAAATTTCTTTTGCATTAATTTAATTCATTCATTTTCGACGGAATACATTTTCCGTCAAAAATCTTCGACGGAATCCATTTTCCGTCAAAAAACTTCACAAAATCAATTTCTTTTGCATTTATTTTATTCATCCGTTTTCGATGGAATTCATTTTCCGTCAAAAATCTTCCAAGGAATCCATTTTCCGTCAAAAATCTTCTACGGAATCCATTTTCCGTCGAAAAACTGCACAAAATCAATTTCTTTTGCATTTATTTTATTCATCTGTTTTCGACGGAATTTGTTTTCTGTCGAAAAACTTCACAAAATCAATTTCTTTTGAATTTATTTAATTCATCCGTTTACGAATGAATCCGTTTACGTCGAAAAACTTCATAAAATCAATTTTTTTTGCATTTATTTTATTCATTCATTTTCGACGGAATTCACTTTCCGTCAAAAATCTTCGACGGAATCGGAATTTTCCGTCAAAAATCTTCACAAAATCAATTTCTTTTGCATTTATTTTATTAATCATCCATTTTTGACGGAGTTCATTTTCCATCAAAAATCTTCGACGGAATCCATTTTCCGTCGAAAAACTTCACAAAATCAATTTGTTTTGCATTTATTTTATTTATCCATTTTCGACGGAATTCATTTTCCGTTGAAAAACTTCACAAAATAAAATTTCTTTTGCATTAATTTAATTCATTCATTTTCGACGGAATACATTTTCTGTCAAAAATCTTCGACGGAATCCATTTTCCGTCGAAAAACATCACAAAATCAATTTCTTTTGCATTTATTTTATTCATCCATTTTCGTCGGAATTCATTTTCCGTGAAAAATCTTCGACAGAATCCATTTTCCGTCGAAAAACTTCACAAAATCAATTTCTTTTGCATTTATTTTATTCATCCGTTTTCGATGGAATTCATTTTCCGTCAAAAATCTTCAAAAATCCATTTTCCGTCAAAAATCTTTTACGGAATCCATTTTCCATCGAAAAACTACTCAAATTCTATTTCTTTTGCATTTATTTTATTCATCTGTTTTTGACGGAATTTGTTTTCTGTCGAAAAACTTCACAAAATCAATTTCTTTTGAATTTATTTTATTCATCCGTTTTCGAAGGAATCCATTTTACGTCGAAAAACTTCACAAAATCAATTTCTTTTGCATTTATTTTATTCATCCATTTTCGACGGAATTCATTTTCCTTCAAAAATCTTCGACGGAATCCATTTTCCATCAAAAATCTTCTTCGGAATCCATTTTCCGTCGAAAAACATCAAAAAATTAGTTTCTTTTACATTTATTTTATTAATCCATGTTCGACGGAATTCATTTTCCGTCGAAAAACTTCACAAAATCAATTTCTTTTGCATTTATTTTATTCATCCATTTTCGACGGAATTCATTTTCCGTAAAAAATCTTCGACAGAATCCATTTTCCGTCAAAAAACTTCACAAAATCAATTTCTTTTGCATTTATTTTATTCATCCGTTTTCGATGGAATTCATTTTCCGTCAAAAATCTTCCAAGGAATCCATTTTCCGTCAAAAATCTTCTACGGAATCCATTTTCCGTCGAAAAACTGCACAAAATCAATTTCTTTTGCATTTATTTTATTCATCTGTTTTCGATGGAATTTGTTTTCTGTCGAAAAACTTCACAAAATCAATTTCTTTTGAATTTATTTTATTCATCCGTTTACGAAGGAATCCGTTTTACGTCGAAAAACTTCATAAAATCAATTTCTTTTGCATTTATTTTATTCATCCATTTTCGACGGAATTCACTTTCCGTCAAAAATCTTCGACGGAATCCATTTTCGAAGAACTTCGAAAAATTAATTTCTTTTACAAAAATCTTCGACGGAATCCATTTTCCGTCGAAAAACTTCACAAAATCAATTTCTTTTGCATTTATTTTATTAATTTTCCGTCAAAAATCTTCGACGGAATCCATTTTCCGTCAAAAAACTTCACAAAATAAATTTCTTTTGCATTAATTCATCCGTTTTCGATGGAATTCAAGGAATCCATTTCCGTCAAAAATCTTCTACGGAATCCATTTTCCGTCGAAAAACTGCACAAAATCAATTTCTTTTGCATTTATTTTATTCATCCGTTTTCGACGGAATTTGTTTTCCGTCGAAAAACTTCACAAAATCAATTTCTTTTGAATTTATTTTATTCATCCGTTTACGAAGGAATCCGTTTTACGTCGAAAAACTTCATAAAATCAATTTCTTTTGCATTTATTTTATTCATCCATTTTCGACGGAATTCACTTTCCGTCAAAAATCTTCGACGGAATCCATTTTCCATCAAAAATCTTCTACGGAATCCATTTTCCGTCGAAAAACTTCGAAAAATCAATTTCTTTTACATTTATTTTATTAATCCATGTTCGACGGAATTCATTTTCCGTTGAAACACTTCACAAAATAAATTTCTTTTGCATTAATTTAATTCATTCATTTTCGACGGAATACATTTTCCGTCAAAAATCTTCGACGGAATCCATTTTCCGTCCGTCGAAAAACTTCACAAAATCAATTTCTTTTGCATTTATTTTATTCATCCATTTTCGACGGAATCCGTTTTCCATCGAAAAACTTCACAAAATCAATTTCTTTTGCATTTATTTTATTCATCCGTTTTCGACGGAATACATTTTCCGTCAAAAATCTTCGACGGAATCCATTTTCCGTCGAAAAACTTCACAAAATTAATTTCTTTTGCATTTATTTTATTCATCCGTTTTCGATGGAATTCATTTTCCGTCAAAAATCTTCAAAAGAATCCATTTTCCGTCAAAAATCTTCTACGGAATCCATTTTCCGTCGAAAAACTGCACAAAATCAATTTCTTTTGCATTTATTTTATTCATCTGTTTTCGATGGAATTTGTTTTCTGTCGAAAAACTTCACAAAATCAATTTCTTTTGAATTTATTTTATTCATCCGTTTACGAAGGAATCCGTTTTACGTCGAAAAACTTCATAAAATCAATTTCTTTTGCATTTATTTTATTCATCCATTTTCGACGGAATTCACTTTCCGTCAAAAATCTTCGACGGAATCCATTTTCCATCAAAAATCTTCTACGGAATCCATTTTCCGTCGAAAAACTTCGAAAAATCAATTTCATTTACATTTATTTTATTAATCCATGTTCGACGGAATTCATTTTCCGTTGAAACACTTCACAAAATAAATTTCTTTTGCATTAATTTAATTCATTCATTTTCGACGGAATACATTTTCCGTCAAAAATCTTCGACGGAATCCATTTTCCGTCGAAAAACTTCACAAAATCAATTTCTTTTGCATTTATTTTATTCATCCATTTTCGACGGAATCCGTTTTCCGTCGAAAAACTTCACAAAATCAATTTCTTTTGAATTTATTTTATTCATTCGTTTACGAAGGAATCCGTTTTACGTCGAAAAACTTCATAAAATCAATTTCTTTTGCATTTATTTTATTCATCCATTTTCGACGGAATTCACTTTCCGTCAAAAATCTTCGACGGAATCCATTTTCCATCAAAAATCTTCTACGGAATCCATTTTCCGTCGAAAAACTTCGAAAAATCAATTTCTTTTACATTTATTTTATTAATCCATGTTCGACGGAATTCATTTTCCGTTGAAAAACTTCACAAAATAAATTTCTTTTGCATTAATTTAATTCATTCATTTTCGACGGAATACATTTTCCGTCAAAAATCTTCGACGGAATCCATTTTCCGTCGAAAAACTTCACAAAATCAATTTCTTTTGCATTTATTTTATTCATCCATTTTCGACGGAATCCGTTTTCCATCGAAAAACTTCACAAAATCAATTTCTTTTGCATTTATTTTATTCATCCGTTTTCGACGGAATACATTTTCCGTCAAAAATCTTCGACGGAATCCATTTTCCGTCGAAAAACTTCACAAAATTAATTTCTTTTGCATTTATTTTATTCATCCGTTTTCGATGGAATTCATTTTACGTCAAAAATCTTCAAAAGAATCCATTTTCCGTCAAAAATCTTCTACGGAATCCATTTTCCGTCGAAAAACTGCACAAAATCAATTTCTTTTGCATTTATTTTATTCATCTGTTTTCGATGGAATTTGTTTTCTGTCGAAAAACTTCACAAAATCAATTTCTTTTGAATTTATTTTATTCATCCGTTTACGAAGGAATCCGTTTTACGTCGAAAAACTTCATAAAATCAATTTCTTTTGCATTTATTTTATTCATCCATTTTCGACGGAATTCACTTTCCGTCAAAAATCTTCGACGGAATCCATTTTCCATCAAAAATCTTCTACGGAATCCATTTTCCGTCGAAAAACTTCGAAAAATCAATTTCATTTACATTTATTTTATTAATCCATGTTCGACGGAATTCATTTTCCGTTGAAACACTTCACAAAATAAATTTCTTTTGCATTAATTTAATTCATTCATTTTCGACGGAATACATTTTCCGTCAAAAATCTTCGACGGAATCCATTTTCCGTCGAAAAACTTCACAAAATCAATTTCTTTTGCATTTATTTTATTCATCCATTTTCGACGGAATCCGTTTTCCGTCGAAAAACTTCACAAAATCAATTTCTTTTGAATTTATTTTATTCATTCGTTTACGAAGGAATCCGTTTTACGTCGAAAAACTTCATAAAATCAATTTCTTTTGCATTTATTTTATTCATCCATTTTCGACGGAATTCACTTTCCGTCAAAAATCTTCGACGGAATCCATTTTCCATCAAAAATCTTCTACGGAATCCATTTTCCGTCGAAAAACTTCGAAAAATCAATTTCTTTTACATTTATTTTATTAATCCATGTTCGACGGAATTCATTTTCCGTTGAAACACTTCACAAAATAAATTTCTTTTGCATTAATTTAATTCATTCATTTTCGACGGAATACATTTTCCGTCAAAAATCTTCGACGGAATCCATTTTCCGTCGAAAAACTTCACAAAATCAATTTCTTTTGCATTTATTTTATTCATCCATTTTCGACGGAATCCGTTTTCCATCGAAAAACTTCACAAAATCAATTTCTTTTGCATTTATTTTATTCATCCGTTTTCGACGGAATACATTTTCCGTCAAAAATCTTCGACGGAATCCATTTTCCGTCGAAAAACTTCACAAAATTAATTTCTTTTGCATTTATTTTATTCATCCGTTTTCGATGGAATTCATTTTCCGTCAAAAATCTTCAAAAGAATCCATTTTCCGTCAAAAATCTTCTACGGAATCCATTTTCCGTCGAAAAACTGCACAAAATCAATTTCTTTTGCATTTATTTTATTCATCTGTTTTCGATGGAATTTGTTTTCTGTCGAAAAACTTCACAAAATCAATTTCTTTTGAATTTATTTTATTCATCCGTTTACGAAGGAATCCGTTTTACGTCGAAAAACTTCATAAAATCAATTTCTTTTGCATTTATTTTATTCATCCATTTTCGACGGAATTCACTTTCCGTCAAAAATCTTCGACGGAATCCATTTTCCATCAAAAATCTTCTACAGAATCCATTTTCCGTCGAAAAACTTCGAAAAATCAATTTCTTTTACATTTATTTTATTAATCCATGTTCGACGGAATTCATTTTCCGTTGAAACACTTCACAAAATAAATTTCTTTTGCATTAATTTAATTCATTCATTTTCGACGGAATACATTTTCCGTCAAAAATCTTCGACGGAATCCATTTTCCGTCGAAAAACTTCACAAAATCAATTTCTTTTGCATTTATTTTATTCATCCATTTTCGACGGAATCCGTTTTCCGTCGAAAAACTTCACAAAATCAATTTCTTTTGCATTTATTTTATTCATCCGTTTTCGACGGAATACATTTTCCGTCAAAAATCTTCGACGGAATCCATTTTCCGTCGAAATACTTCACAAAATCAATTTCTTTTGCATTTATTTTATTCATCCGTTTTCGATGGAATTCATTTTCCGTCAAAAATCTTCTACGGAATCCATTTTCCGTCGAAAAACTTCACAAAATCAATTTCTTTTGCATTTATTTTATTCATCCGTTTTCGACGGAATTCATTTTCCTTCAAAAATCTTCGACGGAATCCTTTTTCCATCAAAAATCTTCTTCGGAATCCATTTTCCGTCGAAAAACAAAAAATCAATTTCTTTTACATTTATTTTATTAATCCATGTTCGACGGAATTCATTTTCCGTTGAAAAACTTCACAAAATTAATTTCTTTTGCATTTATTTTATTCATCCATTTTCGACGGAATACATTTTCTGTCAAAAAACGGAATCCATTTTCCGTCGAAAAACATCACAAAATCAATTTCTTTTGCATTTATTTTATTCATCCATTTTCGTCGGAATTCATTTTCCGTGAAAAATCTTCGACAGAATCCATTTTCCGTCGAAAAACTTCACAAAATCAATTTCTTTTGCATTTATTTTATTCATCCGTTTTCGATGGAATTCATTTTCCGTCAAAAATCTTCTTCGGAATCCATTTTCCATCGAAAAACTGCACAAAATCAATTTCTTTTGCATTTATCTTATTCATCTGTTTTTGACGGAATTTGTTTTCTGTCGAAAAACTTCACAAAATCAATTTCTTTTGAATTTATTTTATTCATCCGTTTTCGAAGGAATCCGTTTTACGTCGAAAAACTTCATAAAATCAATTTCTTTTGCATTTATTTTATTCATCCGTTTTCGAAGGAATTCATTTTCCTTCAAAAATCTTCGACGGAATCCATTTTCCATCAAAAATCTTCTTCGGAATCCATTTTCCGTCGAAAAACATCAAAAAATTAGTTTCTTTTACATTTATTTTTTTAATCCATGTTCGACGGAATTCATTTTCCGTCGAAAAAGTTCACAAAATCAATTTCTTTTGCATTTATTTTATTCATCCATTTTCGACGGAATTCATTTTCCGTAAAAATTTTTCGACAGAATCCATTTTCCGTCAAAAAACTTCACAAAATCAATTTCTTTTGCATTTATTTTATTCAACCGTTTTCGATGGAATTCATTTTCCGTCAAAAATCTTCCAAGGAATCCATTTTCCGTCAAAAATCTTCTACGGAATCCATTTTCCGTCGAAAAACTGCATAAAATCAATTTCTTTTGCATTTATTTTATTCATCTGTTTTCGACGGAATTTGTTTTCTGTCGAAAAACTTCACAAAATCAATTTCTTTTGAATTTATTTTATTCATCCGTTTACGAAGGAATCCGTTTACTCGAAAAACTTCATAAAATCAATTTTTTTGCATTTATTTTATTCATCCATTTTCGGCGGAATTCACTTTCCGTCCAAAATCTTCGACGGAATCCATTTCCCATCAAAAATCTTCTACGGAATCCATTTCACGTCGAAAAACTTCGAAAAATTAATTTCTTTTACATTTATTTTATTAATCCATGTTCGACGGAATTCATTTTCCGTTGAAACACTTCACAAAATAAATTTCTTTTGCATTAATTTAATTCATTCATTTTCGACGGAATACATTTTCCGTCAAAAATCTTCGACGGAATCCATTTTCCGTAGAAAAACTTCACAAAATCAATTTCTTTTGCATTTATTTTATTCATCCATTTTCGAAGGAATCCGATTTCCGTAGAAAAACTTCACAAAATCAATTTCTTTTGCATTATTTTATTCATCCGTTTTTGACGGAATTCATTTTCCGTCAAAAATCTTCGACGGAATCCTTTTTCCGTCGAAAAACTTGACAAAATCAATTTCTTTTGCATTTATTTTATTCATCCATTTTTGACGGAATCCGTTTTCCGTCGAAAAACTTCACAAAATCAATTTCTTTTGCATTTATTTTATTAATCCTTTTTCGACGTAATTTGTTTTCCGTCGAAAAACTTCATAAAATCAATTTTTTTGCATTTATTTTATTCATTCATTTTCGATGGAATTCGTTTTCCGTCAAAAAACTTCACAAAATCAATTTCTTTTGCATTTATTTTATTCATCCATTTTCAACGGAATTCATTTTCCGTAGAAAAAGTTCACAAAATAAATTTCTTTTGCATTAATTTAATTCATCCATTTTCGACGGATTACAATTTCCGTCAAAAATCTTCGACGGAATCCATTTTCCATCGAAAAACTTACAAAATCAATTTCCTTTGCATTTATTTTATTCATCCGTTTTCAACGGATTTTATTTTCCGTCAAAAATCTTTGACGGAATCCATTTTCCGTCGAAAAACTTCACAAAATCAATTTCTTTTGCATTTATTTTATTCTTCCGTTTTCGATGGAATTCATTTACCGTCAAAAATATTCGACGGAATCCATTTTCCGTAAAAAACTTCTTCGGAATCCATTTTCCGTCAAAAAATTCCCAAAATCAATTTCTTGTGCATTTATTTTATTCATCCGTTTTCGACAGAATTTGTTTTCCGTCAAAAAACTTCACAAAATCAATTTCTTTTGCATTTATTTTATTCATCCGTTTTCGACGGAATTTGTTTTCCGTCGAAAAACTTTACAAAATCAATTTCTTTTGCATTTATTTTATTCATCCATTTTTTACGGAATCCGTTTTCCGTCGAAAAACTTCACAAAATCAATTTCTTTTGCATTTATTTTATTAATCCTTTTTCGACGTAATTTGTTTTCCGTCGAAAAACTTCATAAAATCAATTTTTTTGCATTTATTTTATTCATTCATTTTCGATGGAATTCGTTTTCCGTCAAAAAACTTCACAAAATCAATTTCTTTTGCATTTATTTTATTCATCCATTTTCAACGGAATTCATTTTCCGTAGAAAAAGTTCACAAAATAAATTTCTTTTGCATTAATTTAATTCATCCATTTTCGACGGATTACAATTTCCGTCAAAAATCTTCGACGGAAAACATTTTACGTCGAAAAACTTACAAAATCAATTTCCTTTCCATTTATTTTATTCATCCGTTTTCAACGGATTTTATTTTCCGTCAAAAATCTTTGACGGAATCCATTTTCCGTCGAAAAACTTCACAAAATCAATTTCTTTTGCATTTATTTTATTCTTCCGTTTTCGATGGAATTCATTTACCGTCAAAAATATTCGACGGAATCCATTTTCCGTAAAAAACTTCTTCGGAATCCATTTTCCGTCAAAAACTTCACATAATCAATTTCTTTTGCATTTATTTTATTAATCCGTTTTCGACAGAATTTGTTTTCCGTCAAAAAACTTCACAAAATCAATTTCTTTTGCATTTATTTTATTCATCCGTTTTCGACGGAATACATTTTTCGTCAAAAATCTTCGACGGAATCCATTGTGCGTCGAAAAACTTCATAAAATCTATTTCTTTTGCATTTATTTTATTCATCCATTTTTGACGGAATCCGTTTTCCATCAAAAAATTTCACAATATCACTTTCTTTTGCATTTATTATATTCATCCATTTTCAACGGAATCCGTTTTCCGTCAAATAAACTTGACAAAATTAATTTCTTTTGCATTTATTTTATTCATCCATTTTCAACGGAATCCCGTTTCCGTCGAAAAACTTACAAAATTAATTTCTTTTGCATTTATTTTATTCATCCATTTTCAACGGAATCCATTTTCCGTCGAAAAACTTACAAAATCAATTTCTTTTGCATTTATTTTATTCATCCATTTTCGACGGAATTTATTTTCCGTCAAAAATCCTCGACGGAATCCATTTTCCGTCGAAAAACTTCACAAAATCAATTTCTTTTGCATTTATTTTATTCATCCATTTTCGATGTAATTCATTTTCCTTCAAAAATCTTCGACGAAATCCATTTTCCGTAAAAAATCTTCTACGTAATCTATTTTCCGTCGAAAAACTTCACAAAATCAATTTCTTTTGCATTTCTTTTATTCATCCGTTTTCGACGAAAGTCAAAAAACTTCACAAAATCAATTTCTTTTGCATTTATTTTATTCATCCGTTTTCGACGGAATACATTTTTCATCAAAAATCTTCGAAGGAATCCATTTTTCGTCGAAAAACTTTACAAAATCAATTTCTTTTGCATTTATTTTATTCATCCATTTTCGACGGAATTCATTTTCCGTAAAAAATTTTCGACAGAATCCATTTTCCGTCAAAAAACTTCACAAAATCAATTTCTTTTGCATTTATTTTATTCAACCGTTTTCGATGGAATTCATTTTCCGTCAAAAATCTTCCAAGGAATCCATTTTCCGTCAAAAATCTTCTACGGAATCCATTTTCCGTCGAAAAACTGCATAAAATCAATTTCTTTTGCATTTATTTTATTCATCTGTTTTCGACGGAATTTGTTTTCTGTCGAAAAACTTCACAAAATCAATTTCTTTTGAATTTATTTTATTCATCCGTTTACGAAGGAATCCGTTTACTCGAAAAACTTCATAAAATCAATTTTTTTGCATTTATTTTATTCATCCATTTTCGACGGAATTCACTTTCCGTCAAAAATCTTCGACGGAATCCATTTCCCATCAAAAATCTTCTACGGAATCCATTTCACGTCGAAAAACTTCGAAAAATTAATTTCTTTTACATTTATTTTATTAATCCATGTTCGACGGAATTCATTTTCCGTTGAAACACTTCACAAAATAAATTTCTTTTGCATTAATTTAATTCATTCATTTTCGACGGAATACATTTTCCGTCAAAAATCTTCGACGGAATCCATTTTCCGTAGAAAAACTTCACAAAATCAATTTCTTTTGCATTTATTTTATTCATCCATTTTCGAAGGAATCCGATTTCCGTAGAAAAACTTCACAAAATCAATTTCTTTTGCATTTAATTTATTCATCCATTTTCGACGGAATTCATTTTCCGTCAAAAATCTTCGACGGAATCCATTTTCCGTCGAAAACTTCACAAAATCAATTTCTTTTGCATTTATTTTATTCATCCGTTTTCGACGGAATTCATTTTCCTTCAAAAAACTTCGACGGAATCCATTTTCCATCAAAAATGTTCTTCGGAATCCATTTTCCGTCGAAAAACTTCAAAAAATCAATTTCTTTTACATTTATTTTATTCATCAGTTTTCGACGGAATCCGTTTTCCATCGAAAAACTTCACAAAATCAATTTCTTTGGCATTTATTTTATTCATCCACTTTCGACGGAATTCATTTTTCGTCAAAAATCTTCGACGGAATCCATTTTCCGTCGAAAAACTTCACAAAATCAATTTCTTTTGCATTTATTTTATTCATCCATTTTCGACGGAATTCATTTTCCGTCAAAAATCATCGACGAAATGCATTTTGCGTCAAAAATCATCGACGGAATCTATTTTCCGTCAAAAATCATCGACGGAATCCATTATCCGTCGAAAAACTTCACAAAATCAACTTCTTTTGCATTTATTTTATTCATCCACTTTCGACGGAATTCATTTTTCGTCAAAAATCTTCGACGGAATCCATTTTCCGTCGAAAAACTTCACAAAATCAATTTCTTTTGCATTTATCTTATTCATCAGTTTTTGACGGAATCCATTTTCCGTCGAAAAACTTCACAAAATCAATTTCTTTTGCATTATTTTATTCATCCGTTTTTGACGGAATTCATTTTCCGTCAAAAATCTTCGACGGAATCCTTTTTCCGTCGAAAAACTTCCCAAAATCAATTTCTTTTGCATTTATTTTATTAATCCATTTTTGACGGAATCCGTTTTCCGTCGAAAAACTTCACAAAATCAATTTCTTTTGCATTTATTTTATTAATCCTTTTTCGACGTAATTTGTTTTCCGTCGAAAAACTTCATAAAATCAATTTTTTTGCATTTATTTTATTCATTCATTTTCGATGGAATTCGTTTTCCGTCAAAAAACTTCACAAAATCAATTTCTTTTGCATTTATTTTATTCATCCATTTTCAACGGAATTCATTTTCCGTAGAAAAAGTTCACAAAATAAATTTCTTTTGCATTAATTTAATTCATCCATTTTCGACGGATTACAATTTCCGTCAAAAATCTTCGACGGAATCCATTTTCCATCGAAAAACTTACAAAATCAATTTCCTTTGCATTTATTTTATTCATCCGTTTTCAACGGATTTTATTTTCCGTCAAAAATCTTTGACGGAATCCATTTTCCGTCGAAAAACTTCACAAAATCAATTTCTTTTGCATTTATTTTATTCTTCCGTTTTCGATGGAATTCATTTACCGTCAAAAATATTCGACGGAATCCATTTTCCGTAAAAAACTTCTTCGGAATCCATTTTCCGTCGAAAAACTTCCCAAAATCAATTTCTTGTGCATTTATTTTATTCATCCGTTTTCGACAGAATTTGTTTTCCGTCAAAAAACTTCACAAAATCAATTTCTTTTGCATTTATTTTATTCATCCGTTTTCGACGGAATACATTTTTCGTCAAAAATCTTCGACGGAATCCATTGTGCGTCGAAAAACTTCATAAAATCTATTTCTTTTGCATTTATTTTATTCATCCATTTTTTACGGAATCCGTTTTCCATCAAAAAATTTCACAATATCACTTTCTTTTGCATTTATTATATTCATCCATTTTCAACGGAATCCGTTTTCCGTCAAATAAACTTGACAAAATTAATTTCTTTTGCATTTATTTTATTCATCCATTTTCAACGGAATCCCGTTTCCGTCGAAAAACTTACAAAATTAATTTCTTTTGCATTTATTTTATTCATCCATTTTCAACGGAATCCATTTTCCGTCGAAAAACTTACAAAATCAATTTCTTTTGCATTTATTTTATTCATCCATTTTCGACGGAATTTATTTTCCGTCAAAAATCCTCGACGGAATCCATTTTCCGTCGAAAAACTTCACAAAATCAATTTCTTTTGCATTTATTTTATTCATCCATTTTCGATGTAATTCATTTTCCTTCAAAATCTTCGACGAAATCCATTTTCCGTAAAAAATCTTCTACGTAATCTATTTTCCGTCGAAAAACTTCACAAAATCAATTTCTTTTGCATTTCTTTTATTCATCCGTTTTCGACGAAATTTGTTTTCCGTCAAAAAACTTCACAAAATCAATTTCTTTTGCATTTATTTTATTCATCCGTTTTCGACGGAATACATTTTTCATCAAAAATCTTCGACGGAATCCATTTTTCGTCGAAAAACTTTACAAAATCAATTTCTTTTGCATTTATTTTATTCATCCATTTTCGACGGAATTCATTTTCCGTCAAAAATCTTCGACGGAATCCATTTTCCGTCAAAAAACTTCACAAAATCAATTTCTTTTGCATTTATTTTATTCATCCGTTTTCGACGGAATTCATTTTCCGTCAAAAATCTTACAAAGGAATCCATTTTCCGTCAAAAATCTTCTACGGAATCCATTTTCCGTCAAAAAATCCATTTTGCACAAAATCAATTTCTTTTGCATTTATTTTATTCATCTGTTTTCGACGGAATTTGTTTTCTGTCGAAAAACTTCACAAAATCAATTTCTTTTGAATTTATTCATCCATTTTCGACGGAATTCATTTTCCGTCCAAAATCTTCGACGGAATCCATTTTCCGTCGAAAAACTTCACAAAATCAATTTTTTTGCATTTATTTTATTCATCCATTTTCGACGGAATTCATTTTCCGTCAAAAATCTTCGACGGAATCCATTTTCCATCAAAAATCTTCTACGGAATCCATTTTCCGTCGAAAAACTTCGAAAAATCAATTTCTTTTACATTTATTTTATTAATCCATTTTCGACGGAATTCATTTTCCGTTGAAACACTTCACAAAATAAATTTCTTTTGCATTAATTTAATTCATTCATTTTCGACGGAATACATTTTCCGTCAAAAATCTTCGACGGAATCCATTTTCCGTAGAAAAACTTCACAAAATCAATTTCTTTTGCATTTATTTTATTCATCCATTTTCGACGGAATCCGTTTTCCGTAGAAAAACTTCACAAAATCAATTTCTTTTGCATTTATTTTATTCATCCGTTTTCGACGGAATACATTTTCCGTCAAAAATCTTCGACGGAATCCATTTTCCGTCGAAAAACTTCACAAAATCAATTTCTTTTGCATTTATTTTATTCATCCGTTTTCGACGGAATTCATTTTCCTTCAAAAAACTTCGACATTTAAAATCCATTTTCCATCAAAAATGTTCTTTTGGAATCCATTTTCCGTCGAAAAACTTCAAAAAATCAATTTCTTTTACATTTATTTTATTAATCCATGTTCGACGGAATTCATTTTCCGTTGAAAAACTTCACAAAATCAATTTCTTTGGCATTTATTTTATTCATCCACTTTCGACGGAATTCATTTTTCGTCAAAAATCTTCGACGGAATCCATTTTCCGTCGAAAAACTTCACAAAATCAATTTCTTTTGCATTTATTTTATTCATCCATTTTCGACGGAATTCATTTTCCGTCAAAAATCATCGACAAAATGCATTTTGCGTCAAAAATCATCGACGGAATCTATTTTCCGTCAAAAATCATCGACGGAATCCATTATCCGTCGAAAAACTTCACAAAATCAACTTCTTTTGCATTTATTTTATTCATCCACTTTCGACGGAATTCATTTTTCGTCAAAAATCTTCGACGGAATCCATTTTCCGTCGAAAAACTTCACAAAATCAATTTCTTTTGCATTTATCTTATTCATCAGTTTTTGACGGAATCCATTTTCCGTCGAAAAACTTCACAAAATCAATTTCTTTTGCATTTATTTTATTCATCCGTTTTCGACGGAATTCATTTTTCGTCAAAAATCTTCGACGGAATCCTTTTTCCGTCGAAAAACTTCACAAAATCAATTTCTTTTGCATTTATTTTATTCATCCAATTTCGACGGAATCCGTTTTCCGTCGAAAAACTTCACAAAATCAATTTCTTTTGCATTTATTTTATTAATCCTTTTTCGACGTAATTTGTTTTCCGTCGAAAAACTTCATAAAATCAATTTTTTTGCATTTATTTTATTCATTCATTTTCGATGGAATTCGTTTTCCGTCAAAAAACTTCACAAAATCAATTTCTTTTGCATTTATTTTATTCATCCATTTTCAACGGAATTCATTTTCCGTAGAAAAAGTTCACAAAATAAATTTCTTTTGCATTAATTTAATTCATCCATTTTCGACGGATTACAATTTCCGTCAAAAATCTTCGACGGAATCCATTTTCCATCGAAAAACTTACAAAATCAATTTCCTTTGCATTTATTTTATTCATCCGTTTTCAACGGATTTTATTTTCCGTCAAAAATCTTTGACGGAATCCATTTTCCGTCGAAAAACTTCACAAAATCAATTTCTTTTGCATTTATTTTATTCTTCCGTTTTCGATGGAATTCATTTACCGTCAAAAATATTCGACGGAATCCATTTTCCGTAAAAAACTTCTTCGGAATCCATTTTCCGTCGAAAAACTTCCCAAAATCAATTTCTTGTGCATTTATTTTATTCATCCGTTTTCGACAGAATTTGTTTTCCGTCAAAAAACTTCACAAAATCAATTTCTTTTGCATTTATTTTATTCATCCGTTTTCGACGGAATACATTTTTCGTCAAAAATCTTCGACGGAATCCATTGTGCGTCGAAAAACTTCATAAAATCTATTTCTTTTGCATTTATTTTATTCATCCATTTTTGACGGAATCCGTTTTCCATCAAAAAATTTCACAATATCACTTTCTTTTGCATTTATTATATTCATCCATTTTCAACGGAATCCGTTTTCCGTCAAATAAACTTGACAAAATTAATTTCTTTTGCATTTATTTTATTCATCCATTTTCAACGGAATCCATTTTCCGTCGAAAAACTTACAAAATTAATTTCTTTTGCATTTATTTTATTCATCCATTTTCAACGGAATCCATTTTCCGTCGAAAAACTTACAAAATCAATTTCTTTTGCATTTATTTTATTCATCCATTTTCGACGGAATTTATTTTCCGTCAAAAATCCTCGACGGAATCCATTTTCCGTCGAAAAACTTCACAAGATCAATTTCTTTTGCATTTATTTTATTCATCCATTTTCGATGTAATTCATTTTCCTTCAAAAATCTTCGACGAAATCCATTTTCCGTAAAAAATCTTCTACGGAATCTATTTTCCGTCGAAAAACTTCACAAAATCAATTTCTTTTGCATTTCTTTTATTCATCCGTTTTCGACGAAATTTGTTTTCCGTCAAAAAACTTCACAAAATCAATTTCTTTTGCATTTATTTTATTCATCCGTTTTCGACGGAATACATTTTTCATCAAAAATCTTCGACGGAATCCATTTTTCGTCGAAAAACTTCATAAAATCAATTTCTTTTGCATTTATTTTATTCATCCGTTTTCGACGGAATACATTTTTCATCAAAAATCTTCGACGGAATCCATTTTTCGTCGAAAAACTTCACAAAATCAATTTCTTTTGCATTTATTTTATTCATCCATTTTCGACGGAAATTTTCCGTCAAAAATCTTCGACGGAATCCATTTTCCGTCGAAAAACTTCACAAAATCAATTTCTTTTGCATTTATTTTATTCATCCATTTTCGATGGAATTCATTTTTCCGTCAAAAATCTTCGACGGAATCCATTTTCCGTCAAAAATCTTCTACGGAATCCATTTTCCGTCGAAAAACTTCACAAAATCAATTTCTTTTGCATTTATTTTATTCATCCGTTTTCGACGGAATTTGTTTTCCGTCGAAAAACTTTACAAAATCAATTTCTTTTGCATTTATTTTATTCATCCATTTTCGATGGAATTCATTTTCCGTCAAAAATCTTCGACGGAATCCATTTTCCGTCAAAAATCTTCTACGGAATCCATTTTCCGTCGAAAAACTTCACAAAATCAATTTCTTTTGCATTTATTTTTTTCATCCGTTTTCGACGGAATTTGTTTTCCGTCGAAAAACTTTACAAAATCAATTTCTTTTACATTTATTTTATTCATCCGTTTTCGACGGAATACATTTTTCGTCAAAAATTTTCGACGGAATCCATTTTTTGTCGAAAAACTTCATAAAATCAATTTCTTTTGCATTTATTTTATTCATGCACTTTCGACGGAATCCGTTTTCCATCAAAAAATTTGACAATATCAATTTCTTTTGCATTTATTTTATTCATCCATTTTCGACGGAATCCGTTTTCCGTCAAAAAAACTTCACAAAATTAATTCCTTTTGCATTTATCTTATTCATCCATTTTCGACGGAATTCATTTTCCGTCCAAAATCTTCGACAAAATCCATTTTCCATCGAAAAACTTTACAAAATCAATTTCTTTTGCATTTATTTTATTAATCCGTTTTTGACGGAATTTGTATTCCGTGGAAAAACTTCACAAAATCAATTTCTTTTGCATTTATTTTATTCATCCGTTTTCGACCGAATACATATTCCGTCAATAAACTTCGACGGAATCCATTTTCCTTCGAAAACTTCACAAAATCAATTTCTTTTGCATTTATTTTATTCATCCATTTTCGACGAAATCCTTTATCCGTCAAGAAAACTTCACAAAATCAAATTCTTTTGCATTTATTTTATTCATCCATTTTCGACGGAATTCATTTTCCGTCAAAAATCACCGACGGAATGCATTTTCCGTCAAAAATCACCGACGGAATCTATTTTCCGTCAAAAATCATCGACGGAATCCATTTTCCGTCGAAAAACTTCACAAAATCAATTTCTTTGGCATTTATTTTATTCATCCACTTTCGACGGAATTCATTTTTCGTCAAAAATCTTCGACGGAATCCATTTTCCGTCGAAAAACTTCACAAAATCAATTTCTTTGGCATTTATTTTATTCATCCATTTTCGACGGAATTCATTTTCCGTCAAAAATCATCGACGGAATGCATTTTGCGTCAAAAATCATCGACGGAATCTATTTTCCGTCAAAAATCATCGACGGAATCCATTTTCCGTCGAAAAACTTCACAAAATCAATTTCTTTTGCATTTATTTTATTCATCCACTTTCGACGGAATTCATTTTTCGTCAAAAATCTTCGACGGAATCCATTTTCCGTCGAAAACCTTCACAAAATCAATTTCTTTTGCATTTATCTTATTCATCAGTTTTTGACGGAATCCATTTTCCGTCGAAAAACTTCACAAAATCAATTTCTTTTGCATTTATTTTATTCATCCGTTTTTGACGGAATTCATTTTCCGTCAAAAATCTTCGACGGAATCCTTTTTCCGACGAAAAACTTCACAAAATCAATTTCTTTTGCATTTATTTTATTCATCCATTTTCGACGGAATCCGTTTTCCGTCGAAAAACTTCACAAAATCAATTTCTTTTGCATTTATTTTATTAATCCTTTTTCGACGTAATTTGTTTTCCGTCGAAAAACTTCATAAAATCAATTTTTTTGCATTTATTTTATTCATTCATTTTCGATGGAATTCGTTTTCCGTCAAAAAACTTCACAAAATCAATTTCTTTTGCATTTATTTTATTCATCCATTTTCAACGGAATTCATTTTCCGTAGAAAAAGTTCACAAAATAAATTTCTTTTGCATTAATTTAATTCATCCATTTTCGACGGATTACATTTTCCGTCAAAAATCTTCGACGGAATCCATTTTCCGTCGAAAAACTTACAAAATCAATTTCCTTTGCATTTATTTTATTCATCCGTTTTCAACGGATTTTATTTTCCGTCAAAAATCTTTGACGGAATCCATTTTCGGTCGAAAAACATCACAAAATCAATTTCTTTTGCATTTATTTTATTCTTCCGTTTTCGATGGAATTCATTTACCGTCAAAAATATTCGACGGAATCCATTTTCCGTAAAAAACTTCTTCGGAATCCATTTTCCGTCGAAAAACTTCCCAAAATCAATTTCTTGTGCATTTATTTTATTCATCCGTTTTCGACGGAATTTGTTTTCCGTCAAAAAACTTCACAAAATCAATTTCTTTTGCATTTATTTTATTCATCCGTTTTCGACGGAATACATTTTTCGTCAAAAATCTTCGACGGAATCCATTTTGCGTCGAAAAACTTCATAAAATCTATTTCTTTTGCATTTATTTTATTCATCCATTTTTGACGGAATCCGTTTTCCATCAAAAAATTTCACAATATCACTTTCTTTTGCATTTATTTTATTCATCCATTTTCAATGGAATCCGTTTTCCGTCAAATAAACT
>JAVKPL010007534.1:0-29906 GCA_032173675.1 Gastrolobium villosum
GGTTAAAACTTCCTCCAAGTTGAAAGGCGCGATGAAGAAATTAAAAGGAAGAAGTTAAAACCTTAATTGGTTTAACTTTCTCTAGTTCAAGCGCGATGAAGAAATTGAAAGGAAGAAGTTAAAACCTTAACTGGTTAAAACTTCCTCCAAGTTTAAAAGGAAGGTAAAGCCTTAACTGGTTAAAACTTCCTCCAACGCACGAACAAGTTCCATGAAGAAGTGAAAGGAAGAAACATCTACATCAAAGTAGAGAAGAAGGATGAGGAGGGTAACAACCCTTCAAAGGTCATAAGCTTTTTGACATTGCCAGGTCAGCAACTCCCTTTTATTACGACGAAAACGTCACATGATGACAAGGTATAATGAATATACGTTGTTTTAATTGGATACTCCTTTACGAGCTTTAAAATTGTTTGTGAAGGTGGATACCTTGATATATAAATACCAGGATAGATCAATACTCATCTCGTAGTATGCATAATATGCAGTCATATAAAGATACATTATGAAAGGAATAAACTAATACGTTTAAAAAAGCGACATAACAGATCGCGACATATTGAATCATAGATAAATTAGTCATTGTTTAAATAGAGAAATGAAACATTCATGGGATAACCCTTGTATAAACCAAATTTGGCAAACCAAACAGAAATTTGATATTGTCTGGATGGTCATATCCTGGGGATCCTCATTATACACGTGTCCCCCCACCTCTAGCTTGCCTTGATCGAGACAATGCTTGGGTATTGTGTGGAGGAGCTGCTCTTGCTTGTGGGTAAGTTTCAACACATTTGATTGGTTGAATCATTGGATTTAAATTTGATGACCTAGGGCTTGCATGCTTGGATTGATATGGTTAGAGAGCTGAAATTGAAAATGTGTATTTGATAAAAGAGGCTTATAATGATGTTTTATAGTGATTGAGCTCATAAAAATTATTTGTGAAAAATATTGGTAACTTAGGCAATTTTGATGTTGATATTCATGACTTTGTGGAATTGATATGTTGTAGGATTGTGTAATTGAGTCGTGGAATATTTGTATGAGTTAAGTATATGATTGTATGATGTGTGGGAGAGTTGAATTGAATTGAAAACCCTTGAGTATGCTTCCATGTAGATTTCCGCCATGTGGGGAGATATAAGGTTGGATGATGTAAAATTCATGCAATTGGTATTTTGAGGCTTGAAGCTAAGTTTAAATAGGATGTGTGTTGGTGTGAGGTAGTTGAATTGGAAGAAAAATAATTGGATGTGTATGTGTGTGCATTTCGGCCTAAATGAGGTAAATTTAGGAAAATGGGGTTTTGATGTTATTGAATTGAATTAAGGGTTTAAATTGGAGTTATGGTGAGCTTAGGAAACCATTGGGATCTTTTAATAAAATTTAGAACATGACTTGGTATTTGAGGCCATTTGGCCGAACCTATGCATGTTGGGAGGGTGGATTTTGGTGCTTTGTTATCTTGATGATTGCACCTTGTATTGGTGATCCTTGTGTGATCATTGTAGGTTGCCTCCCACGGAAGGGAACTTGGAGCTTTGAGCTTGGTGGGTTGCCTTTGGTCCTTAACCAAAGGGATTTTGGTAAGTTGTCATAATTATATGGATGGATATTTAATGAGCATGTATATGTTGTGGGTTGGTTAAAAATTGAAATGGTAATGTCCTATGTGTAGGCATTTCTTGTGGTACCAAGCTCGGTAACGAATTAAATTGGAACTGTCAAGTGAAGGAGATTAATCACGTAATCCCTTGGTACTGGGGTTTGATCCTCGTGTGTGCTCCACCATGCCCCTTGAGGGTAGTGGTTGGAGGTGTGTATTGGTAATGTAGTATAACATGTTCATGCATTATTGTATGTATAGTGGTACATAGGATGTACTGTGTCTCTGGCTAGTAGACAGTTTACCTTCGGGTGTTACGGACTTCCACTGGATAAGTCTCCATGAGGGAGTTCCAGTTGACCTGGGGTCGTGGTGTGTCATCCATAGATGAGCACACTAGGAAGTCTCGGGTGTATATGGATGGAGGGTGCCTTGGTTGATGTTCTGGGAACACTTCCTTGGATTGGAACCCGTAGGCTATATGCCGAGGCCAATAGGCCGGATGTTGCGTGGTATTGGATTTGACTATTCCAGCTTCATCGTATTTTTTTCCCTATGCTTCTCTACTTCACTAAATCCCTTGCTTTATCCCGTTTTGGAATGTTGTATTATATTATTGATATGCATCGAAGTGAGCCATTGAGCGGAATAATCTCCAAAACCTCTGGGTTACTGAGATATATTCATATATCTCACCCCATTTTGGGGATTTTATTTCAAGCAGTAGCAGCAGGGCTGGAGCGGCGGGCAAGAAGCCCGTAGGATGAGCATGATAGTTTAGTGTCATTTTGCATTTTGTGGCCATTGGGCCTAGGCTAGACTTAAGATATGAACATTATATTGAGCTAGGACTAGTCATATTGTCATCTTTGTTCATGTAACATTGAGAAATTAGCTAAGTGGGTTTATGGGGATCCCTTAGTGACTTGTAATAAGTTAAATGAGTTATGAAGTAGTTAAAACACGTATTCTACAAAGAGTTTATAGTTATGATCACAGCTTTTATTTATTACGCTTTTTACGGTTTTAAATACTCGTGTAATAAATAACACCTCAAGTATTTAAATGTTTATTTTAATGTTATATGGTGAAATGAAAGTTGATGGATTAGTGAAAATCCAAGTATTATGGCCAAAAAGGGAAAAAGGGCAAAATTGTAAATTGCCAACCGTGTGTTAAGAGGCTTAAATATTGAGTTAGAGATTTCAAATGACAAAAGTAAGGTTGGAAATGGAATCAGGGCGAAAAATTGAGTAAATAGGCAAATTTGGGAAAAATCGATGAATAGTGATTTTTAAGTGTTAAAATACTGAGTTGTGAGTGTACCAATAGGTGTGAAATTTTTATCAATATTTTGGAGAAAGAAAAATATGTTATGGACTGGAAAAATATTTAGATTAAGGATTTGTGATCGGAAATTTTATCGGAGTTAAAGTTAGATCGCGTGTGGGACCCGTGTGACCGAAGTCACTTGCCACCTCCCTTTTTCTTCTTCTTTTCCTTCTTTCTTCCTCCACTCCCGTGCGCACCTACAGAGAGAAAAAGAGACCAAAACCTCCATTCTTCACCTTTCTCCCATTTCTTCGTTTCTCCACCGAATCGCTTGATTTTGGTGTTGAAATCTATCGTAAACAACCTTCCAAAGCCATTGGTAGCATCTAGAAGCCTTGAATCCATCTCTTTGGCCGCGTTTTGAGCAAGAACAGATCCGACCCATAGGAGTTTTTGGAGATTTCTTGGAGTTTTGAGCTTCAAATGGTTTAGTGAAGCCTTGGTGGTGATCATACTACCCATTGTAAGTATATTTGTGGTCTTTTGATAGTTGATTTCTTAGATCTATGAATATGTGTTCAAAGCTTTGATTTTAGATGTGTGATGATAGAGAGCCCAAATGGAAAAATGCTATTAGATGAAAAGGCCTTAGAATCATGTTAGTAAGCTAGAAATGCTATGTTAAATTTTGGTGAAAAATCTAGGTTTTTAACTTAGAGAATTTTGAGGAATTTTGATGAAAAATGAGTTTTTGTGTAATTGGGATTTGATGATTGTTGTAGGGTGCCTCACACGGTTGGAATTGTGAAAAGTTGAATTGGAGCATACGTTTGGAACGGATTGCTAAGTGTTAAGGTAAACTCTTGGAACTTGGGTTTAATCCCTAGTGAGCTCCACCACACCTAGAGGAAGGTTGTGGTTGGATTATGTAGTGATGACATGATGTGTTTGTGTGCTTGTATGCATATTGCTTGTATTTTGTGAAAAATTGTTTGGTCACTGGCCAGTTGACGTGTGTTTGGTTTGGACATCCGCTGGATTCGTCCTACGGGAGAATGCCAGTTGGAATGCCATGGTGTTGACTCTGGGAGCGACATCAGGATGATCCAAGCGGGGGACGTCCGCCGGATAGGGCTCATGAGGAGTTCCGGTTGGGTATTGCCATGGAGTCGTCTCAACCATGGGAGAGGCGCCAGGACTGTCTCGGGAGTTATATGATGGAGTCCTTGAACATGAATCCATGAGTGGATGTTCTTGGGTGTCTCCAGGTGGATGGTGATATTGTTTTACTTGCATAGCATATTATGTCATTTTGATACATTTTAGTGAGCCATGGAGTGGAGAGAGCCTCTAGCTCCATTGGTTTACTGAGATATATCCGTATATCTCACCCCGTGTTTGGGGGACCACATTTCAGGTCACTATGAGCCAGGAGGAGCTTCGGGCAAGAAGCCCGTATAGTGGACGTTGGATTGGCATGCGGTGCATTTGGATTGCATGGCTTTTTGGAGGAGTTATGGAGTGCACATAGCATACCATTAGTATTATGAGACTTAGGTCATGAACATATTGCATGATGTCATTTTCCATGCTTTTGTTAGTGTTCATGGTCATATGCTAAGTCTTGACATGTTTTATTATTCATGGCTTGGATAACTGTATATTTTGAGTGAGCATGGGACTTGTCCATTGCCACATTCATAGCCTTGAAGTCTTGATGTGTAATGATGTAAAAATGGTCCATATGTACATGTAAATGGCCATTATTTGAGAATGATGTAATTGATGTTAAACTTAAGGAAAATGCATGATGGAAGGGCCTAGAGCCAACATTAGGACATGATTATGTGTTATGTGGAGTACCAAGGGGTTAGGGATGGATTACACACCCTTTTTGGGGCTCAAAACAGCTGTAATCTATCATTTTGCTGCATAGTAATCGATTACCCAAGCATGGTAATCGATTACCATGCAACAGGGGACGAAAAATTAGCTACTGTCTGCACTGGTAATCGATTACTGGCCTTTGGTAATCGATTACCATGTGAGGTAATCGATTACCCAAAGCTGGTAATCGATTACCAGAACAGAGGAATTGAAAAATTGGCTACTGCCTCATTTTTGACAGGTGGTAATCGATTACCACCCACTGGTAATCGATTACCACAGTGTAATTTTCGAAAATTCAGTTTTTTCTAGACTAAAAGAAAGGGGTATAACTTGATGGGTAGAACTCCAAATGATACGTGGTTTGAAACCACGCGTAGACAACGTAAAGGACTACAACTTGGTAAAAGATGAGAGTAAGATGGTGAGTTTAAATGAATTGAATAAAAGGGAAGATTTATGATGTTATAAAGTGTTTGATTCCGCAAATGGCATTTACAATTATAGTGTGGTTTTAATTGATTACGGAAAAAGTATTTACGGAAAGGAAAAGGAATATGTTAAGAGAAAAATTTGCCCGTAATTTAATTAATCTAATCACTGTGATTGTAACTGCGCTTAATATCATAATCAATGTTAACAATACCGGTGTACAACGGGCTGTTACATTTTATGGTATCAGAGCAGTTTTGCTTAGGGAACTCTGATTGTTTGTGTATGATGTATCTTGTGTGTCATAGCTATCTGTGAACTATTTATGATTAATGTATATGTGATTCCTCAGTGTGGGTCTGATCAACTCATTCCTTTGTGTTACATGTACAGATATCATGAGTAGGGCACGAGGTCGCCGTGGGGCACGTGGTGCAGGTCCTTTGCCACCGGATCCGGTCACTGCAGCACTGAATGCTCTGCAGGCGGAAACGGCTGCAAACAGAAATATGACTGAGAACCTGATGAAAGCAAATCAGGATATGATGCAGGCCTTTATGGCTGAGTTGAGGGCGGATAGAGGTCGTCCTAGGAGGGAAGATACACCTCCGCATACGGCTACGGTGACTCCTACACCGACGCCATCTGTTACTCCTCAACAGGGGGAGAGTGGGGCTAGTCACCACACTGGTGAGGCTAGCCATCATACTACTACTGACCCGAGCTATATTCCCGATCCGTCATCTGTTGCCCAATCTACTGGGGCTGCTGGGCAGGTGCTCGATAATGCTGACGATGAGCGTAGGCTCATATCTTTCAGGAAACATAAGCCACCCGCATTTCTGGGGTCAAGGGACCCAAAGGAGGTCACTGCTTGGTTGAGGGGCATGGACAAGATTTTTCAGGTTATGAGATGCCAAGATCCGCAGAAGTTATTGTATTCTGTTTATATGCTGGAGGGTGATGCCCAGGAGTGGTGGGACAATGTGTCTCGCCCGTTTGTTATTCAGGGAGAGGTCCCTACTTGGACTATGTTTGAAGGATTATTTCATGAAGAATATTTTCCCCGCGATGTTCGGGAGGCTAAGCAAGGTGAATTTGATAATCTGGTACAGGGAGTTATGACTGTTGATGCCTATGTGGCGAAATTTAATGAACTGGTCAAGTTTGCTAATTATGGAGGTACTCTACCTACTCCGGAATTCTTGTCAGCTAAATTTCAAAGAGGGCTGAGTGAGAAGATTGCAAAGAGAATGTCAAATACCGCAGTGAGAAACTTTGCTGATTTGGTGACCCAGTGCAAAAGGGTCGAGACTGTCTATGGGAGGTATCCGAAATCGGATAAGGTAAAAGAACAGGAAGTTAAGAGGACACCTGGTCCTTCTGGAAACATTAATAGAGGAGGTTTCAACAATAACAACAGGGGTAGGGGGTTGCATGTAAGGCAGCCTCCTGGTCAGTTCAAGAGGGGTGGAAACACTGGTGGTGGTGCTGCGAATAGATATCCTACCCCACAATGTGGGAAGTGTGGTAAATACCACAAAGGTGTGTGTGGTGCTGATCCGTCGGCTTGTTATAAATGTGGTCGGAATGGCCACTTTGCTAGAAATTGTCCATCTTCTTCGGGGCAGGCTGCGAATCTGCAGGCCTTGCCGCCAGCTACTACTACTACTGCTGCTCCTATTGCTGTTGTTCCTACTGTGGGACGAGTTTATACTACTAATGCGCAGCGTACGGAAAAGGCTCCGAATTTGGTTAAAGGTATAATTTTTCTATCTAATGTTGATTTATCTGTATTGTTTGATTCGGGAGCCACGCATTCATTTGTGGCGGACTATGTGGCTAAGGCGTTGGACTTAAAGGTAACACGGATGGTTCCTCCGATGCGTATTACTACTGCTACAGGCGAGGTTAGTGAGTCGTCCTGGATTTGTGAAGATGTAAAGTTCACTTATTTAGGCAGGGGTTACACCATTGATTTAATTATCTTACCCCTGGCCTCTGTCAATTTAATTTTGGGGATGGATTGGTTGTCTCGGAACTGCGCAATGATTGATTGTTGCGGGAAGAGGTTGTTGCTATCTCACGAGAGGCCGTCTGTTTGTCCGTCTTTATATTTGTCTGTCAGTCAGACTGTGAAAGCCTTGAAGGCTGGAGATCTGGGTTATGTTTTGTTGGGCGGATTGGTGGGTGATAAAAAGGAAGAGATTTCTGCTATTCCAGTTGTAAATGAGTTTGAGGATGTATTTCCGGATGAGATACCGGAATTCCCGCCAGAGAGAGAGATTGAATTCTCGATTGATTTATTGCCCGGTGTGGGGCCGATTTCCTTGGCTCCATATCGGATGTCGCCACTTGAGTTGGCTGAATTGAAGAAACACATTGAAGAATTATCTGCGAAGAATTTTATTAGGCCGAGTGTGTCTCCGTGGGGAGCACCGGTAATATTTGTGAAGAAAAAGGATGGTAGCATGAGATTGTGCACTGACTACCGACAGTTGAATAAAGTGACTATTAAGAACCGGTACCCATTGCCGCGTATTGATGATTTATTAGATCAGTTGAGGGGTGCCTGTGTATTTTCAAAGATTGATCTCCGGTCCGGATATCACCAGATTCGGATTAAACCGGAGGATGTACCTAAAACAGCTTTCCGATCCAGATATGGACATTTTGAATATCAAGTGATTCCTTTCGGGCTTACTAATGCCCCGGCGGTGTTCATGGACTATATGAACCGCATCTTTAAACCGTTTTTGGACCAGTTTGTAATTGTGTTCATTGATGACATTTTGATCTATTCTAAAAGTAAAGAGGAGCACGTGGACCATTTGAGGACTGTGTTGCAGGTGTTGAAAGATAAGAAGTTGTATGCTAAACCGTCTAAGTGTGAATTCTGGTTGTCTGAGGTGCAATTTTTGGGTCATGTTATTTCTGCAAGTGGTGTTGCAGTGGATCCAAGCAAGATTGAAGCGGTGAGTGACTGGGAAAGACCTAAGACTGTGACTGAGATTAGAAGTTTTCTGGGGCTTGCCGGCTATTATCGCCGATTTATACAGGGGTTTTCTGCAATGGTTCTACCGTTGACCCGATTGACACGGAAGGATACTCCTTTTGTGTGGACCCAGGAATGTGAGGACTGTTTTCTGCTGCTAAAAGAGAAATTGACTACTGCTCCGGTGTTGACTTTACCTGATCCGGAGGGTGAGTTTGTATTATATTGTGATGCTTCTAAGAAAGGTTTAGGGAGCGTGCTGATGCAGGAAGGAAAAGTGATTGCATATGCGTCTAGGCAGTTGAGGCCGCATGAAGAAAATTATCCGACGCATGACTTAGAATTGGCTGCTATTGTGTTTGCCTTGAAAATTTGGAGGCATTTTCTGTATGGAATGAAGTTTGCTGTGTTCAGCGACCATAAAAGCTTGAAATATTTATTTGATCAGAAGGAGCTGAATATGAGGCAGCGTAGATGGGTTGAATTTTTAAAAGATTATGATTTTGAGCTGAAATACCACCCGGGAAAGGCCAATGTTGTGGCCGATGCATTGAGTAGGAAGTCTGTCAATTTATCTCATATGATGATGTGGGACAATGAAGTGATTGAGCAATTCCGTGATATGAAAATAACGGATTTCTTTGCAGGAAGAATGTGTGATATGGAATTGACTCGGATTGAGAACGAGCTGCACGAGAAGATTAAAGAGACTCAGATTCGCAATGAAAGTATAAAGTATTTGAAAGGCCAGAGTGGCATATCTGTTAATGAACAGGGTTTATTGTTATATCAGGGCAAAATTGTTGTGCCCAAGGAACTTGCTGAGGAAGTTATGACTGAGGCCCATAAGGGTCAATATTCTATCCACCCAGGTGCCACAAAGATGTACCAAGATTTGAAAGTTAAGTTCTGGTGGCCTGGTATGAAAAGGGATGTTGCCGAGTACGTGTCTAAGTGCTTGGTTTGCCAGAAAGTGAAAATAGAGCATCAGAAACCTGCTGGATTACTTCAGCCGCTGGATATACCTGAATGGAAATGGGAGAGTATTTCAATGGATTTTGTTGTTGGATTGCCGCGAACTCAAGCTGGTTATGATTCGATTTGGGTAATTGTGGACCGACTTACGAAGTCTGCACATTTTCTACCAGTACGAGTGGACTACACTACAGAGAAGTTGGCTACATTGTATGTGAAGGAGATTGTTAGACTCCATGGGATACCGATTAGCATTGTTAGTGATCGGGACCCGAAGTTTACTTCACGATTTTGGGGAGCTTTGCAGCAGGCTTTTGGCACTCAGCTTCGACTGAGCACTGCTTATCACCCGCAGACTGATGGTCAGACTGAGAGGACCATACAGACACTTGAGGACATGCTGAGAGCTTGCACACTGGAACAGGGTAATGCCTGGGATAGGTACTTGCCACTGGTGGAGTTTTCTTATAATAACAGTTTTCATTCCAGTCTGGGTATGGCACCATATGAGGTTTTGTATGGCAGGAGGTGTCGTACGCCCACTTGTTGGACTGAGGTAGGCGATAAAGAAAGATTTGGTCCGGATTTTGTGCAAGAAACGACAGTGCAAATTGAAATGATCAGAGAAAAATTGAAACAGGCACAGAATCGACAGAAGAGCTATTATGACAATAAGCATAGACCGCTGGAATTTGAGGAAGGTGACCATGTATTTGTACGTTTGTCGCCGGTCACAGGTGTTGGCCGTGCGTTGGGTGTGAGGAAGCTGAGTCCACGGTTCATTGGGCCATATCAGATTATGAAAAGAGTAGGATTGGTGGCCTATCAGCTTGCCTTGCCCCCACAGTTGTCTAATTTACATGATGTCTTTCATGTGTCGCAGTTGCGACGTTATGTTCCGGATGAATCACATGTGGTGATGCCGGATAATATTGAAATCAGGGAGAACTTGAAGACTCCCGTTGGTCCTATTGCAGTATTGGACCGCAGTGAAAAGAGACTAAGAAGTAAAGTGATTCCCATGCTGAAGATTCAGTGGGAAGGCCGCACACCTGAGGAGGCTACTTGGGAGCGGGAGGACGAGATTCTCCGGCTGTATCCTGAGTTAGTGAGCAGGTATGATTTAATTTTGCGGACAAAATTTCAAAAAGGTGGGGTGAATATAACACCTCAAGTATTTAAATGTTTATTTTAATGTTATATGGTGAAATGAAAGTTGATGGATTAGTGAAAATCCAAGTATTATGGCCAAAAAGGGAAAAAGGGCAAAATTGTAAATTGCCAACCGTGTGTTAAGAGGCTTAAATATTGAGTTAGAGATTTCAAATGACAAAAGTAAGGTTGGAAATGGAATCAGGGCGAAAAATTGAGTAAATAGGCAAATTTGGGAAAAATCGATGAATAGTGATTTTTAAGTGTTAAAATACTGAGTTGTGAGTGTACCAATAGGTGTGAAATTTTTATCAATATTTTGGAGAAAGAAAAATATGTTATGGACTGGAAAAATATTTAGATTAAGGATTTGTGATCGGAAATTTTATCGGAGTTAAAGTTAGATCGCGTGTGGGACCCGTGTGACCGAAGTCACTTGGCCCCACCTCCCTTTTTCTTCTTCTTTTCCTTCTTTCTTCCTCCACTCCCGTGCGCACCTACAGAGAGAAAAAGAGACCAAAACCTCCATTCTTCACCTTTCTCCCATTTCTTCGTTTCTCCACCGAATCGCTTGATTTTGGTGTTGAAATCTATCGTAAACAACCTTCCAAAGCCATTGGTAGCATCTAGAAGCCTTGAATCCATCTCTTTGGCCGCGTTTTGAGCAAGAACAGATCCGACCCATAGGAGTTTTTGGAGATTTCTTGGAGTTTTGAGCTTCAAATGGTTTAGTGAAGCCTTGGTGGTGATCATACTACCCATTGTAAGTATATTTGTGGTCTTTTGATAGTTGATTTCTTAGATCTATGAATATGTGTTCAAAGCTTTGATTTTAGATGTGTGATGATAGAGAGCCCAAATGGAAAAATGCTATTAGATGAAAAGGCCTTAGAATCATGTTTGTAAGCTAGAAATGCTATGTTAAATTTTGGTGAAAAATCTAGGTTTTTAACTTAGAGAATTTTGAGGAATTTTGATGAAAAATGAGTTTTTGTGTAATTGGGATTTGATGATTGTTGTAGGGTGCCTCACACGGTTGGAATTGTGAAAAGTTGAATTGGAGCATACGTTTGGAACGGATTGCTAAGTGTTAAGGTAAACTCTTGGAACTTGGGTTTAATCCCTAGTGAGCTCCACCACACCTAGAGGAAGGTTGTGGTTGGATTATGTAGTGATGACATGATGTGTTTGTGTGCTTGTATGCATATTGCTTGTATTTTGTGAAAAATTGTTTGGTCACTGGCCAGTTGACGTGTGTTTGGTTTGGACATCCGCTGGATTCGTCCTACGGGAGAATGCCAGTTGGAATGCCATGGTGTTGACTCTGGGAGCGACATCAGGATGATCCAAGCGGGGGACGTCCGCCGGATAGGGCTCATGAGGAGTTCCGGTTGGGTATTGCCATGGAGTCGTCTCAACCATGGGAGAGGCGCCAGGACTGTCTCGGGAGTTATATGATGGAGTCCTTGAACATGAATCCATGAGTGGATGTTCTTGGGTGTCTCCAGGTGGATGGTGATATTGTTTTACTTGCATAGCATATTATGTCATTTTGATACATTTTAGTGAGCCATGGAGTGGAGAGAGCCTCTAGCTCCATTGGTTTACTGAGATATATCCGTATATCTCACCCCGTGTTTGGGGGACCACATTTCAGGTCACTATGAGCCAGGAGGAGCTTCGGGCAAGAAGCCCGTATAGTGGACGTTGGATTGGCATGCGGTGCATTTGGATTGCATGGCTTTTTGGAGGAGTTATGGAGTGCACATAGCATACCATTAGTATTATGAGACTTAGGTCATGAACATATTGCATGATGTCATTTTCCATGCTTTTGTTAGTGTTCATGGTCATATGCTAAGTCTTGACATGTTTTATTATTCATGGCTTGGATAACTGTATATTTTGAGTGAGCATGGGACTTGTCCATTGCCACATTCATAGCCTTGAAGTCTTGATGTGTAATGATGTAAAAATGGTCCATATGTACATGTAAATGGCCATTATTTGAGAATGATGTAATTGATGTTAAACTTAAGGAAAATGCATGATGGAAGGGCCTAGAGCCAACATTAGGACATGATTATGTGTTATGTGGAGTACCAAGGGGTTAGGGATGGATTACACACCCTTTTTGGGGCTCAAAACAGCTGTAATATATCATTTTGCTGCATAGTAATCGATTACCCAAGCATGGTAATCGATTACCATGCAACAGGGGACGAAAAATTAGCTACTGTCTGCACTGGTAATCGATTACTGGCCTTTGGTAATCGATTACCATGTGAGGTAATCGATTACCCAAAGCTGGTAATCGATTACCAGAACAGAGGAATTGAAAAATTGGCTACTGCCTCATTTTTGACAGGTGGTAATCGATTACCACCCACTGGTAATCGATTACCACAGTGTAATTTTCGAAAATTCAGTTTTTTCTAGACTAAAAGAAAGGGGTATAACTTGATGGGTAGAACTCCAAATGATACGTGGTTTGAAACCACGCGTAGACAACGTAAAGGACTACAACTTGGTAAAAGATGAGAGTAAGATGGTGAGTTTAAATGAATTGAATAAAAGGGAAGATTTATGATGTTATAAAGTGTTTGATTCCGCAAATGGCATTTACAATTATAGTGTGGTTTTAATTGATTACGGAAAAAGTATTTACGGAAAGGAAAAGGAATATGTTAAGAGAAAAATTTGCCCGTAATTTAATTAATCTAATCACTGTGATTGTAACTGCGCTTAATATCATAATCAATGTTAACAATACCGGTGTACAACGGGCTGTTACAATGGTATTGGTGAAACTTCCAAGTATATGTGTAGTATAGTAGAACAATTATGTACAAGTGGACTTGGTGAATAGACTTCATTAAAGTGAGAGATTTAGAACTTGAGGGATTATTGAGAAATGAGAACATATATGCTTAGATATGAGTTAAATATGTTATGTTTGATTAGAAGTGATGAGACCGGGACAGATGGTGTACACTTGAATGAATTGGGATGGTTCATGTAGACAAATAAATAGAATATTTTATGATTAATCCTATGGGATTTGACCACTGAAATTATGATGCTGGTAAATTGCTAATGTGAGAGATATTGAAATATGGGATTGAAATCCATAAGGAGTTAGTGTTGAGTAAACATAGGTGAGATGAAGTAATTACGTAGTATGTGTAGAAGGAAAAAGTTGAGAAAATCTCCATGGGTGACATGAGATAAATGTACCGTGAAGGAACTATTGTAGTTAATGGATGCCGATTCAAATTGGCAGACGTGTCAGTGATAAGTGAATAGGACTGTTGAATTGTATAATCATATGTAAGATAGTAAGGAGAATTGTAAACAAATTATGATCTAGTGATCTGTATATATATATATATATATATATATATATATACTACTAATAGTAGTGTGCTTGTGAAATTACTGGTATTTGATATGGATTGATGGACGGAGTAGAGGTATTTTCAAGGTAATGAATATTCTACAACCACTAAGGGTGGAAGTGATCAGGAAAATTGATGGATTGCTCTATAATATTGAGCATAGGTTTATGTGTGCCGTAGCAGGCAATGGATTAGAACGATGGCATGAGTTTGTGGGTTATTGTTGTATAACAATAAGGTGAGATGGTATGATTAGAGAATGAGCTAAGATACAACCTAAGGTGAAATCATGTGATTAGTGTATGAACTAAGTTACAATAAAGTGTGAAATTAAGTGGTTAGCGAAAGAACTGATGTATAAAATGTGCATAGAGTATGAAATTATGTGTTTAGCAAAAGAGCTAAGGTGTAATGTCAAAACGAAAATGATAAGATTAGTTAATGAGCTGAGGTATAATTGTCAATGCAAGGACTGACGTGTAAGTGTCAGTGCAAGGACTGACGTGTAGTTTTAGTGCAAAGACTAATGGAAATTTTCAGTGCAAGGACTGAGGTAGAATTTCAATGCCTTTACTAATGTGAATTTTCAGTGCAAGGACTGAGGTGAACTGAGTTCTCTGTGATTGGACGGAAAGGTTTAGAAGGTCCCTGTGTGATGGGAAGTGTATGTGGGAAATATGATACTTATATTAAGAGATGTGAGATGTGTACAAAACTTTGAGAAAAGTGTAGGATTCATGGAGTAGGGATTATGTTATGAACTATGCCAGGTGAGTAGTCAAAGTCAAAGAGTAAGCAATCCTTGAGAAGAATAATCCAGGAAGAAACAGTGCACCATAAGTATATGTGATATGATTATTATACTACTACTATGATTATGGGGGCAGCCCCATGTGGTTATACAAAACTGTTTTGCCGTTATATACGGGTATGATATAGACACTAAATGGACTGGGTCAATATGTAATTTGATGTGTACTGGGTACACGTTGGCTGTTATATACAGATGTATTATGAATATAAATTCCTCTGTGCACTGGGTGCATGTTGTACGACGTGAGATTATGGATAGCTCTGTGTGGCTTATCTGCCCGGAGTGTATGGTTATCTCCGTGTGGGGTATGTTCCCGGAAATTATTATTATCTTATATGAGTAATGTGAGATGATGAAGTGTTTCGTATTGATGTGACTATTAGTACAGTAGAGAGGTTTGATATAAATGCACAAAGAAGAAACATTTGGAGGGATGCTCCTAGAATAGGGTCAGCTGGTGGTAGGTTATCATTACGGCATGGATCATATGGGTGGATCCTCTAATCGGTGGGTCATTACATTTGGGGCCCTTAGGACAACAAGAGCTTGAGGGGTTAAACCTGAGAATGTTGTTACCCATTGTATTGGGAGAGTTTTGCCATGTGATTAACGCAAAATGTGAGGTCATATACTGGTAAGTGGACAATAGTATGTCAAATTTGGATGTAAGATGTGAGGCATAGGGTATAAGAGTTTTGAAATGTGATATTGAAGCGCACTATGGTGTGTGTAAAGTAAGTCTGATGAACTACTTTTTGGCTCTAAGTGAGGTAGTAAGTTAGTTGGAATTCTCGCCTTATGATAAAAGAGATAATAACGTGATTTAATGTTGACAAATTGAGTAAGTACCCTTCTAGTAAGGCTAGTGATGATCAAGAGTTCAGGTTAAAACGGTGACTTATTAGCCCTAATAAAAGGTAAATTGTAATGGAGTCAAGTACGAATGTGTAATAATAGCTGGAAACTGGAATTGCAATTAGTTACCAAAATGTTGATAGCTTGGTTTTACTGGTCGAGTGGATTGAGGAGTGTTATATATAATTGCATATGCCACTTATGGTGGGAAGTGTGTGAAAAATGCACAATATTGATGTTGTTTTTGGTTAGGTACATTTGAGGTACTAGTGAACATTTGCAATTTGGGGATTTTTGCTAAAACAAAGGAAACTCTGGCGAATTTTCTTTAGAATTGGCAAATTTTAGACGAACTTCGGGAGAGCATATCTCCCTCCACAGAGGTCCGATAGGGACGTTCCATACGCCATTTTAAATCTTTAGACATCCCCTACATAGTGTTAAAATATGAGAATTTTCTGGGTTGCACGCAGCCCTGTGGAATCCAGTACACGTGACTGCCCTGTCTTGCCCTGCACTTGGGGGCTGTTCTGGACTGATTTTGGGGATTTTATTCCCGCTTCGTTTGTGAGTCAGATTAGGTGTATGATATATCAAATTGAACTTGAGGTGTCTAGTTTTCTGTATAAAAATTCGAGAGCAATTGACTTAGTGGATAGTCTGCAGTAATTCGCGGAGTGGGAGTGGTCTAGAGCTGTGTTGGGGTTGGCTGGTAGCTATGCTTGTCCAACTTCAAACGGCGATGTCCGGAGCAAACGAGATCGAAATGACTCATGTGATGGCTCATTAGAAAGGTAATTAAGTCCCGTAAAAGATAATATAAGATGAGACGAACACGAAGAAAATAGAGAGAGTATGAAGGAATATACCGAACCATGTTCGGATAGGTAGAAAACGTAACATTGAGAAATTAGCTAAGTGGGTTTATGGGGACCCCTTAGTGACTTGTAATAAGTTAAATGAGTTATGAAAATAGTTAAAACACGTATTCCACAAAGATTTTATATTTATGATCACAGCTTTTATTTATTACGCTTTTTACGGTTTTAAATACTCGCGTAATAAACGGAAAAAGTTTACTAGCATTTTTATAAATGAATTGATGTGATTGTATCTGCGCTTAATATCATAATTAATGTTAACAATACTGGTGTACAACGGGCTGTTACAGTTCATGTTATGTTTTGGCTAAGTTTAGTTACGATTTATCATGTTCATTCGAGGAATTATCATATTGTAATTAAAGTTGTAAATTGTATTATGTTTCATTGGAGAAGTTTTAATTTGTAATATTGAGACTTTGTATAATATTGAAGCATGCTATGTGATGAAAGGGCAATAGGCCTATTCTAGAATATAATTTATTTTTTATGCCAAAAGAATGAATGGAACTAATGTGATTGAAATTGTTTAAGATTTGATAATGTAACCAGTGAGTTGTAAAGTAAGTTTTTGATATAAATTGTGAAGGGTTGTAAGAGCACCAAGCATTGTTGGTCATTGAGTGCCACCCATGTTTATTAGGTACAAATTGAGGATAGATAACACACTTTTAAAAGTGGGATATGTTGGAAAAATAAAGGAGACTCTGGCGAATTTTCTATAAACTGGCAGTTTTTGGGTGAACTTTGGGAGAGCATATCTCCCTCCACAAAAGTCCAATAGGAAATTTCCATACACCATTGTAAAGCTTAAAATTTCAAATACCTTGTGACAAAATTTGATAGCCATAGGAGTAGTATGCTGCCATATAGAAGCCAGTGAACACAGACTGCCCAAAACTCCCTTGCACATGGGGCTGTCACTGTCAGTTTTTGGGAAAATTATTACCGCTTAATTTCTTGGTCAAATTAGGTGTATGATATGTCAAGTTTAAGCTGGATGTGTCTAGTTTGCTATATAAAAATTTGAGAGTTATTGGTAGAGTGGTTTGTCCGGAATCTTGCAAAGTGTGAGGGCTGTTTGGAGCCCTGTTTGAGGTTGGCCGGCGGATTTGCTTCTCCAACTTCAAACGGTGATATTCGGAGCAAATGAGAACTCTTTGGAGCTTCTGATAGCTTGTTGGAAAGATAATTAAGTCTAAAATAACATAGTAAAATATGAGAGGTGCACGACATGTGAATTTTCCGTAGTATCCAGAATATCGAACCATGTTCGGATAGGTAGAAAATGTAAAAGTGATATTTTGGCTAAGTGGGTTTATGGGAACCCCTTAGTGACTTGAGAGGAGTATAATATGATATCTAGGCAATTGTTATAATTATTCTGCATTTAGTTTTCAATTATGGTCACAACTTTTATTTATTGCGCTTTATTATTGTTTTAAATGCTCGCGTTGTAACATCCCGCATAATTAGTAAAATACATAGGTACTATATGCTATATGTACATGTGTGGAATTCGGATGTATGGTTTTTGTGTAATGGCTTGTGAATTGGTTGACCTTTATCCTTAGATAAGACTAAGGTAATTAATTGAATTAAATCATAGGAGGGTACATATGTAGACATGTGAATTTAATCATATAAGTAATGTGAGTATGTGTTATAGGGCCTTAGTGTTCTTTGAACTTGTGTGATTGGGCTCTTTGTGTGTGTGGCCAATGGCCCAAGAATGGCCTTTGGACCTACCTTGTTTTAGCCCAAAGTTGTAACCACTTATCCTCCTTAAAGCCTAGTCCAACAAGGCTGCCTTATGCAGCAAGGAACACCACTTGGCTAGATGTTTTTCCCTCATTCTTGCGCATAAAGAGAGTAGAAAGGCTTAAAGAAAATCTGCCAATTCTTCCCTCTTGTTGACCGCCACCTCACCTTGTTTATGCATCACTTGATTTAAACCTCATTGCATGGAAGACACATGTGCATTTTAGCATGATTGTAGGCTGCATACTTCTCCATTTAGGCGCACATGGAGGGGCTTTGGTGCAGATTTTTCTTATGACACAAACTGCCTAACTTGTTGACTTGGAGAACCCTCTTACACTTCCATCATTAGACTGCATTGTGCAGATTTTTTTTGGCAAGCTTTTGCAGCCCATCATGAGTCAAACCTGCCTTGTTTTCACATGCATCATAAGAGGATTTTTGGCTGCATTTTCATCATTTTGTGCAGCTCCAAAATCTGAATTTGGGCTGTCACAAATCTGCACCCATGATGCACCTCTTTCCCCCTCATCATTGCGCACCAAGGCTGCCTAAAATGCAGATTTTTGGCTGTCACCTAGTTGAATTACTTGTTGACTTAGTGAACCTCCCTCACACCCTCACCTATGCGCATAGTTTGGTCTTTTGTATGAGAAAATTCTGACTTGTATCACTAACTCAGATCTGAACATATCTCTTCCACCCCTTGCATGTACATAGAGTAATTTAGAAGCCAACACTTTGCTTGTTCAGCCCTTGTATGCAGCCCCATCCCCTCAAGCAATCAGATTTTTTTTCATGATGTTAAATCATAGCAACTCCTCTCCTCCCTCCCTTTAAATTTGCGCACAAGAGGGGGCTGCCCCCATTCATTTTGTGCAGCCAACTCCTTCCCTCATTCCCTCACTCTCTAGCTGAACCAACAAGCCTCTTGGAGAAGAAAAAACATTGGTCACTTACCTTCCCTCACCTCTCAAAACCGTAGCCCTTGTCCCAAGCAAAGAGTAAGCTTTCCTCCTCACTTTCACCTCACTGCTCAGTCTTGATCCCTCACTTTTGGTGGCTGTCCAAGTGGTTCCTCCTCACCTTGTTGCGCATAGATCATCCTAGGAAGAGAGGACTTGTTGTGAAGAAGAGCTAGTTAGGGTGTGGTGAAGTGTGTGCTACAAGAGGTAGGCTTTGAACTTTGATCTCTTTCTTTGTGTAGCCATGTATGTATGCTTGAATGTCTCCTTGTATATGTGTTGCTTTGGATCCTTGGTTGAGCATGATTAAAGTATAAGTATGGAGTCATTTCATGATGATTAGTATGCATAAAAATCTTATGGTTATGTTTAAGCTTAGGCCACTAATTCTTGTATGATATGCCACTGATTTGGAGAAGAAATGTGCCACTGTTTCGGTTTGATGTGCCACTGTTTTGGTAGATAAAATGCCACTGTTTCGGTTCCTCAAAATCACATTAAAATGCCACTGTTTCTGCACATTACATGCCATTGTTTCTGCACATTACATGCCACTGTTTCTGCACATATATGCCACTGTTTCTGCACATCACATGCCACTGTTTCTGCACATTATAGGCCACTGTTTCTGCACATATATGTCACTGTTTTAGTGCTCCCTAAGCCACTGTTTTAGTCATGAAATGCCACTGTTTCCATGCTTAAAATGCCACTGTTTTAGTCATGAAATGCCACTGTTTCCATGATTAAAATGCCACTGTTTTAGTCATGAAATGCCACTGTTTCCATGCTTAAAATGCCACTGTTTTTATGCATAATGTGCCACTGTTTTAGTCATCATATGCCACTGTTTATATGCATAAAATGCCACTGTTTTTATGCATCAAATGCCACTGTTTAGTCCATAATATGCCACTGTTTCAATGCCCAAAAACCAAGATTTATGCCACTGTTTTGGAAGTTCAAAGTGCCACTGTTTCTGTTTTAAAAACGTCACTGTTTCTGTTTAAAACGTCACTGTTTTGCTGCTGTAAATGCTCACTGTTTTGCTGCTGTATGCTCACTGTTTTGCTGCTGTAAATGCTCACTGTTTGCTGCTGTATGCTCACTGTTTTGCTGCTGTATGCTCACTGTTTTGCTGCTGTAAATGCTCACTGTTTTGCTGCTGTATGCTCACTGTTTTGCTGCTGTAAATAGCCACGGTAAATGATTAGTTGTAATTGATTTAGGTGCGCTTAAGAAGTGAGATACTTCGCTGCGGTTTGGTAATAGTTAAGGCAAGCAAAGGTAAGTGTCAGGCGATGATGCCTAATGTAACTATTGACTACTGGTATAGAATTGTGACATGATGCTCCATATGCCGTAAAAACATTATGTTCCATTATAATGAAAGGAAACTGCCAAAAATGTGTCGTGATGGCTATATGACTATGAGGTAAAGACGTTATGTGGCAGCATAACGCATATGAAAGGTATATAAGCATGCATCTTACATCATACCGCATTTTTTTCGCCTTGTGTGTGAAAGCATAGCATGACATGCATGTATCAAGATCATATAGGCCTTGTGTAGAATAGTTATGTACAGGACCATGTGTTTGAGCAAGCATCATATAGGCATCCCCAAGGTACCGGGGTATGGGACACTTGGCATCAGTCCGCATAGGCCCACAGATGGAATCCATATGGAGCTCAGGTGCCAAGGGTATATTTGATTCCACTGTGAAGTGCGCGCACGACGGTGCTAAAAGCGCAAAGGAAAGGCGTTATATACGCAATATATGAATATGATAAAAAGGAAAAGGAAAAGGAACAAGGATATGTTGAAGTGACTGTTTATGATTTTGTGCCTAGTTAATATTGTTATATTATTGGTTTTATTGCCACACTACTGGGATTATTCTCACCCCTTCGGGGCTGCTATTTTTCCAAAATGGCAGGAGGACGCAAGAGCATTTGAAGGAGTAATATTTTGCTGTTGATTGCTGATGCGTGGATTATCAGTGTTGCTGTTTGTTTAAATGGATAACTGTACTGATTAATGTTTTGGTACTTTTGGATGACTGTAGTCTTTATCATGTTTATGTTAGCTTGAACTTTTATGAACAATGGCTATTTTGGAAAACATTTGTGAAAAGAATTCAAGTGATGAAATTTTTATATGGATTTGTATACTGCTTTGTTAGCTCATGTGACGTTAACGACTCTAATTCCGCTTAGCAAACGACTCTCTTGGATGCATACAAGGGAGGGCGTTACACGCGTAATAAAAGGAAAAAGTTTACTCGCATTTTTATAAATGAATTGTTGTGATTGTAACTGCGCTTAATATCATAATCAATGTTAACAATACCGGTATACAACGGGCTATTACAACTAAGTACAAGATGAAATGATATGGGGCAAGGGGTTGAATTCTAAACCCTTAGCTCAAAGAGAGATATTCCATTTCGCCACTATTATGGAATATCCGAATAATGGTGATCTAATATTCAGATATCAGGTATCCGAATATGGCATATTCGGATATGACCCCTACATATATCCGGATATTCTGGGCAAACAGAGGTAAAAATAAACATTCTAAATGAAATACATATAAACCTTATGAAATTTAAATATGGAATGCTTAAATCTATCTCTACGAAGTGTGGTGCCATGAAAAATAATTTAAGAACTATTAAGATAATTTAGGCAAGTAAATCCGATATAATTTGATATCATAAGTGAATAATTAATGGTAATTATGAAGAAGGGCAAGTACAAAACTAATTATGCGAATTGCAACACCTAGGGAAGATAAAGTTCTTACATAAGTTTAATTAGAAATTAATTACAATCGCTTCCACATTTCTTTTGGTTAATTAGCTGCGCTTACTTCCATTCTAATGATATAATACACCAAGTGCACACAGGGTCTCACAGGGATCATGATCATGAGAACTCGAGGACACTACATGTCTATTGCTTGAAACATGTTCCTAGTCTTGAATCAATGAGACATAGCATTGGTGATCTCAATAAGACTAGTTTGACATCATCTACTTGTATAGAGATACAATGTAGGGACTATAACAACCCATACCTTTAAGATTTTAAAATGCCATATGAATATTAAATTAAATAAGCTCTTTAAAAAAAAGTATTGTAAGTATGAATTAGATAAGTCTTTTATATGGATATTAATAAGTAAATCATGTTGGAAACATGATGTTATAAATAAGAATGCCCCTCATGCCAAGCAAGTCATTTAATAATTTATGATAAGAATTATAGGATCTAATAAGTATATGTTTAATTAGAAAATGATTAATATTATTTTAATAATTAGACAAATGAAGTCTAATTATAATTTTAAGAATTTAAATAATATTATGGAAAATTTATAGATTTATAGTTGTTGTAAATTAAATAAAAGAGGTATGCATGAATTTATAGAAAATAAGTTAAGATGTTATATATGAAAATAATTATAAAAGTAAATAAGAAATATTACTTATAAAAGTAATTAATTATGAAATATAATCTAACTTGGTGAGATATATATTTATTTTAGATGCATATGTGTTTTTCAAGTAGCTTAATTCATTGATGTAGATTAAGTTAAGCTATGAAATTTATAGAAGTTTAGAGGATTTTTATTAATTATTGATAGTTAAATAAATACCAAGTAAAGGAAATAAACTAATATTTAGTGGTATTATATTGGTGTAGATCGGCAGCCCCTTTCTTTTCTTTCTCAAAGTCTACATGTATTTTTTTCTCCTCTTCCTTAACCGTGGACCATAGCTAGTGGAAGGGCTGTATTTTACTCCATCAAATACTTGTTTTTAGGCTTGGAGTTATTCATGAAAGTTGTAGGGAAATATCATAGAAAAAAGGTCCAAGTGGTAGAATCTTGAAAGGAGCTTGGAGTAGAGAGAAATCCTCTGATCTTGGTTGCGCCCTTTTGCTGTCAAGTTCCACAAGTGAACGGTTTTGCAAGTCTTACTTGTTGGAGAATAATCTCTAGCTTCTTGTGAAGTGATTAAGGAAAGAAAAAATCATCTTGTGGGCTGTTTATATGAGCTGGAAATATAGGTTTTCATGTCCTTTCTTTAAGTTTTCTTGAAGCCCATGTGATATTTTATGTTGGGGTTTTCTATGGATTATGTTGGGTTGGTTGATTGTTGTTGAAAGAACACTATAAAGTGGATTAAAAATCTGAAAATGGATGGCTTATGGAACACCACACAATTCAGCCTATGTGTGCTTTAACATGCATCCCATGTGTTTGTAATATTTCCTAAGTGAAATACATGAAATTGAGATGACAAATTGATGGTTTAAGTGATTAAAAAGGTTGTTTGTTTTAAGATTTCATGAAACTTGATTAGGGGAGGCTCAGGCCATCATGGTATAAGGTTTAGGAAAGTGATTAAGATGATGTTTTGATAAGTTAATGAAGTATTAGAATTGTTTAATTCAATATTCATTGTGAGAAGTTGAATAAATTCATGTGTTGCTCTCTTTAGGATAATTTAGCCATAGGGCGTTAAATAGGAGTTGAGATTACTCTAATGATTGTCATGAAGATTAAAGTACGTTAAGTTATATGCAGATAAGAGAACAAAGTTTAAATTGCTTGGATAATTTAGTGTAAAAAAGTACGGAAGTAGAGTTGATGGTGCTGTCAGAATTTTACGTAGTAGTGAGTTTCAATTTTAGAAAAATCACATCTCACTCATTTCTTAATCAAATGGAGTGTGTGAGGTACCAAATTGAAGCCTAGGATGTCTAGTTTCTTTTCATAAAATATGAGAATATTATGAGCTCACATTACAGTTTTCAAAAAAAATAAATTAGTGGGCATTGTTTGTTCTTGTTTTAGTTTTACAGCGAGCAATAGTGAGTTTGCGAAATTCATATCTCCTTTGTTATTTAACGAAACGGGAAGATTCTTGTGTCAAATTAAAGATTAAGATGTCTAGTATTTGTCATAAAAATTATAGAATAAACCGGGCAATAGATCATTCCAGAATAAATAAATAGTCCGCGACCCTGTTCTAGTGACATTGGGTTTTTAGTTTACTACTTACAGCGGACGTATCTTGGGCTGTACTTATCAGAATAAAGCTTATGATATATCGTTGGAAATCTTGTGACACGTGGATTATGATGGTTAAGTATAAGAATTTTAGGAAAAATTTTGGTTGGATGAGCACGAATTAGTGAAGATGTATTGAAGTAAAATTGGAGCAATTGAGTTTGTGATGATTTGATTCAAGTTTAAATAGGTAGTATGTATGTGTAATGCATTGGGTTTGTGAGAAAAAATCCCCAGTCCTTGGATTGGGTAGGATTCGGCCATGATAAGTATTTTGGGGAAAATGACGTTGAATTATGATTAAATGCAATTGTGGGCTTGAATTGGTGTTATGTTTTAACTTGGTTTACAAATGGATTAATGATCCTATGTGTGGTCGTTGTAGGTTGCTTCCCATGGACGTGATCCTTGAGGATTGAGCTTGGTGGAGTGCCTTTGGTCCTTGACCAAAAGGATTTGGGCATTTCCGAGTGGTCAAAGTTACGGTAAACTTACATTGAAGCTACCTAGCTTGGGAGCTTCAATAAGGTAATCCCTTGGTACTGGGATTAATCCCTGTGTGTGCTCAACCATGCCCCTTGGGGGTAGTGGTTGGAGGTTGTATGTTAATAGTGTAATTATAACATGCTCATGGATAAGTATATATATAGTGGTATATAGGATGTATCCTGTCTCTGGCCAGTAGATAGTTGCCTTCGGGTGTTATGGACTTCCACTGGATAGGTCTCCGTGAGGGAGTTCCAGTTGACCTGGGGCATAGAGTTGTTATCTGTTGAGGAGCACTCTAGGAATGTCTCGGGTGTATTGGTGGTGGGTGCCTTGGTTTATGTTCTGGGAACACTTCCTTGGATGAGAACCCGTAGGCTATATGCCGAGGCCAATAGGCCAGATGTTGCGTGGTTTTGGCATTGACCATTCTAGCTTCATCGTATGTTTACTCCCTATTCATCTCTACTTCACTAAATCCCTTGCTTTATCCCTTCTTGGTTGTTATAGTGCATTGTTGAGTGAGCCATTGGGCGAAGTAATATCCAGAATCTCAACAGTATCTCATACCCTCTCTTAACATTAGGTTGACAACTCCTTGTCACTTAATGGTGCATCTCATGCAACCAACCTAGCACCATTACCCTAAGCACATAAGCCCGGCTGAGCCTGCAACTTATGTCTTAGTTAACCATTAAACCAGCACCCCAAGTGTCTCACACTTCTAACACTACTCTAGCTCAACGAAATAGTGGGTCCCAACTGAGTTGTGGAGCATCACTATGTAGAAGAGGTTTGAGTAGTATTGGTAGTGGGAGGTAATCATATGCTTAATAATTTGTTCCTTTTAAGGGTTCCTTTTATTTAGGGTTAATTAGGTCTCATCAAACGCATTTTGTAAGTTATCATGCTAGTCGTAACCTAAGTCAAACATCTATCGGTTTACACTAGTCGCAATTGGACAAACATAATAACCATACAAACGTGGTTTGTCCAATTCATGCATACTAGACGTTCTAAGCATACATGCAAATAAATAGTTTATTTGACACAGTCGTGTGCTCGCGCTTTTGTCCATCTTGCTTCTCAAGCAACGGCCGCTTGTCTTCTATAAGCCACTAGCCTAATTCTCTAATTACATATAATTAAAGAAACTCCAAAACATCTTTGGAGGGACAAGAAAGGTAAGTCTAATGTCGTTGCAGATGCACTTTCAAGAAGGTATGCTTTGTTCTCTACTCTTGAAACTAAGTTCATTGGTTTTGATCATATTAAGGCATTGTATGAGCATGATCCAGACTTTGCACAAATCTATAAAACTGGTGTGGATGTTGCTCAAAATGGATTTTTTAGGCATAATGATTACATGTTTAAAGAAAAGAGATTGTGTGTTCCTAAAGGTTCCATTAGGGAATTACTTGTGAAAGAGGCACATGCGGGGGGATTAATGGGACATTTTGGAATCCAAAAGACTCTAGACATGCTGCATGAACATTTTTATTTGCCACACATGAAGCGTGATGTACATAAATTGTGTGAAAGATGCATTGTATGTAAGCAGTCTAATTCTAGATTATTGCCTCATGGGTTGTACACTCCTTTACCTATTCCAGATTGCCCTTGGATTGATATTTCTATGGATTTTGTGTTAGGACTACCTCGGTCTAAAAATGGTAAAGACTCTATTTTTGTTGTGGTGGACAGGTTTTCTAAGATGGCACATTTTATTCCGTGCAAAAAGGTTGATGATGCAATCCATATTGCTGATTTGTTCTTCAAGGAAGTGGTAAGACTCCATGGGCTTCCAAGAAGCATTGTCTCTGATCGTGATACTAAAATCTTAAGCCATATTTAGAGGACATTATGGAGTAAGTTGGGGACTAAACTTCTATTTTCTACTACTTGTCATCCACAAACTGATGGCCAAACTGAGATAGTAAATAGAACTCTTTCTTCTCTTTTGAGGGCTGTAATTAAAACGAACATCAAGTCATGGGAACAATGTTTGCCTGACATTGAGTTTGCATATAATCGGGCAGTTCATAGTGCTACTCATTTTTCTCCTTTTGAAATTGTTTATGGCTTTAACCCTTTCACTCCTCTTGATTTGCTACCTTTACTAAATAACTCTATTTTTCAGCATAAAGATGGTAAGAGTAAGGCTGAATATGTGCGAAAACTACATGAAAAGGTAAAAGAAAACATTGAGAAAAGGGTAGAGAGCTATGCAAATAAAGGAAGGAAGAAGGTAATTTTTGAACCAGGTGATTGGGTTTGGGTTCATTGACTAAAAGAGAGGTTCCCTTCCCAAAGGAAATCTAAGCTTCAACCAAGAGGAGATGGCCCTTTCCAAGTGCTGTCCAAAATTAATGATAATGCCCACAAAATAGACCTTCCTGGTGAGTATGGTGTAAGTGCTACTTTAATGTGGCTGATTTGTCCCTTTTTGATGCAGGAGATGAGGATTACAATTTGCGGACAAATTCTTCTAAAGAAGGAGGGAATGATGAGGACATAGGAGGTGGCATCACCAAGACAACAAACTTGGAGGACATACAAGGTCTTGGAGGTCCAATGACAAGAGCAAAAGCTAAAAAGGCTAAAGAGGCTCTAAATCTCTTGGTGACCACTTTACTTGAGACAAGCCCATGTCTAAAGGAAGAAGAGCCCAAAATGATACACTTAATTCAAATTGAAGACTTTGAAGACTAATCCTCAATGGATATGCATGAAGCCTTTATTTTACTTGGCCCAAATTCTGCACTTAATTTTATTTTCCTTATATTCAGTTAAACTTTTGTAAAAAGGCTTATTAGGCTGGATTATTGGGCTGTCTATTTTCTTTTATGTGTAAGCACTTTTAGGTTAAACTCAATATGATGTTTCCCGCTATATAAGGGAACACCATAGCTTTTGGGAAAAAAATTCAGAAATACAAAGATAACCTTTTTTTTTTAGAGACTAGCTTCTCTAGGGTTCTTTTGAGAATCTCAGAACTTATCAAGGGTGCTAATCCTTGTGGCATTCATAGGCTTATCAATCTTTGGATTGTGCGCCTTCCAATTATCGTTTCTTAATCGTGTTCACAAATTCTTGTATCAATCCCTATCACCCAAACCTTCAATTTTCGTCCAAATTAGTCTCGGCTCATATCTCCCGATATACGCGTCGATTTTCGGTGATTCTTGAGTCAAAATCGCGATTCAGAAAGAGATCTTTCACCTCATTTTGGAAACGTCTGATTCTGAGGTCTGTAGCGTGAGATACGCTCTGTTCTTAACAGGTCGTCTTGGTGGATGAATTTGGGGTTAGAATTTCCATTCCTAGCAGATCCTTTCCTCCTTTCCTATTGGGGATCATATCAAAAACTTCATGGAGATGCCACGTCACACAAATTGATGAGTCAAAACATGGAAATATCTCAATCTTTTTCTTTTCTAAGTTTTCTGATGTGATTTAGATTTTAGTTGTGATACAGTAGAATTTGGATTTCAGTTTTGATATGGAGCTCCATGAGGATTTGACTGATCAAAGTTTTACATGATTGATCAAATTAAGGATACAATCTTATGGCTTGCATGTTGAGCAAAAATGAAATGATTGCATGACTCATTGAATGTGTATGAATAGAGAGATTAGCTTTGATGCATATAGAGAAAGTCAAGCATGCACTTTGAACTGTGAGAAATTGAGCCTATACAGAAAATTTTGTTCAGATAGCACTTCACTGCTTGAAATGGTTCATGATGTATATAGGGTAGAAACGATTTTGAGGCACTTCCTTTTTGAATCAGAAAATGTACATGGCAAACCTTAATGTTTCCATTGTATGAAACCTTTGAGCTTAAGCCTGATTGTCTATGAAGCCAAGAACCTACATTCATTCCAATCCTTCAAATTAAAAGTTTCAGATAAGTAATAATGGATGAAGTGTTCTGTAGGGAGAAAAGTGTTCTTGCAATAAAGGAATGCACAAAGTGTTGGAAATATAGGAAACAAGGAGTCTAAAGAAAAAAGGGGGTATTAAAGACACAAAGTGTCTGGAAGAGACAGAGGGAAGTATTAAAGAAACAAAGTGTCTGAAAGAAAAAGAAGAGGGGAAAAGAAAAAAAATGTTAAAGACACAAAGTGTTTGGAAGAAAAAAGAGGAAAAAAGGTTCAAAGTAGGTATAAGGAATGAAAAGGAAGAAAGTTGGGGGAATTAGGAAGAATTTGATAAATACTGTGATTTCCCTCTTATCTGAATCTGATTCATTTAATCTGAACCCTCATTAAACACAAATCCCTACCTCTAGTCTAGCTATATACCAAGCCACATTGCCAATCATACAAAGACTTTTTTTGATCTGATCTATGGATCATTGTTACTATGGAAAGTGAGAAGATGGGAAAGCTTACGGTAGTTTGAGTACAGTGAAGATGGAGTGATAAGGGCATCCTTAAACACTAGAGTGCAAGAGTGTTAAATTCTCATAATTTTTGAGAAGTTCCTAGTGAGAGGGTGTTGTTGCTTGGAAGTCTCTCTATGTCATCTCTACTGATCTGTTGAAAAGTCATAAATGATGTTGGGCAAATTTTAGGAAATAAAGAGATTGCATGGTTATAAGCTTGTATCATGAAAGGTTGATCTTCTGTTAATTGAAGTCTATCCTCATGAATTTCATCTGTAAAGAATCTAAATTCCTTCTCTATTTTTAATTCATTGCTGAGGACAACAATGTTCAAATCTGGGAATTGTTATAAACCCTTGGTTTATAAGGTTTTTAAAGCATGAATTGGTTTTATTTGTGTGATTAAATGGATAGAAAAGAGGGTTAATATCCTAGAAAGTCCTAAATACAAGTTCTGGAAGGTTTGTTGAAAATTTGCATTGTTCTTGTAGGGAAATGAAGCTCAATGAAGCAAAAGAGAGAAGGAAGAAGATTCTGAAGAAGGGAAAATTCTAAATGTTGGGCGCTAAAACGCCCAAAGTCAAGAGTTTTAAGCCCTGCTGCAAAACGAAACCAAAAAGTGCTAGGGCTGAGCGCTAAAACAGCCAAGTCAATCGTTTTAGCGCTCTGATGTGCAAATGGTCTTGAGCGCTAAAACGTCCAAGTAGAATGTTTTAGCGCTCATGACAGTTAAAAGTGGTTAAGCATCCGTCAAAGTTTAGCGCTAAAACGTCCAAAAATTAGCGTTTTAGCGCCCAAGTCAGTTTCTGGTTGTTATTCAGTTATATTTTGTAACTCTATAAAAGGAAAGGGCCTTCACATTTGAAATATTACTACATCATATAATCTCATATCCTATATTCTGACTTTTGCTATCACACTAGGAGAGGGGGAGTAGAATAAGATCT